>VUQH01065985.1:4453-23973 GCA_015106775.1 Etroplus canarensis
AGCACATAAGTCAACAGTTAGAAATTCCCTGAACACAACTACAAACAGCACTATTAAGCCAGAGTGCCAGTGAAGAAGTAGCTCATCCAGCTCATGATTCCTCACAATACACAGGTTATGTGTGAAATAAATGTGTGAAGTACAGAAAGAAAGTGATGAGGTTTCTTGCCACTGGTTGGCTGTGTTGCACAAACTAATGAGAACTGGAACCAAGTGAGAAGTCAAGGACCCTTGCAAACTCTCACATCAGGACAAAAGTTGTAGTTCTTGACCGACTATAAAGAAGGATGTTCAACTCTTTTGTCAGATGAACTAAAAGCAGACAAAACACCATATGTAGCAAACAAAGGCTTCAAAAGGCAACCCAAAAAATGTCCGATCAAACCTGGCCTCTATGTATATTGTCGCAGAACCTCCACCTCTTAAATCCTTCTAGATCTGATTTAGGCTCAGCATATTTTCTCTGTCAACAAACCGACGGGTGGAAACCTGTGAAATCTTACATGAGCGCCACTAGATGGGGAGAGAGATTCCCACGTTAACATGCACTCAGGTGTGTTTTTCAATCTGCGATCCTTTTCAGTCACGCTTCCAGCTCAGGCTTCATAGCTCCGTGTAAAAGCTCGGTGAAAATGCGGTTGGCATCAGCAGCACAGTTAGGTGTTGATTAACACATGAATAAGAAAAAAGCAACAGAATTCACGCCAACCCCCATGAGAGTGTAAAACACAGAGCACCAAGTCTTCCACGCTGAATAAATAGACACGGAAAACGTGTCGTTTTCAGACTTGAACTTTGACATTTTAGATATAAAATGTCATCACTTTCTGACTTTATTCTAAAAAATATTTGTGCAGAATCTTGATTTAGGCCAAAAATGTGTTTAGCAGGATCCCAGTGACCAGAAAATTCTAATCAGAGCGTCCTTGAGTCCTTGAGTGAGAATTGGTGCCAAACTTGAACAAATTCCCTCAAGGCGTTCCTGAGAAGTCAGATTCACGACAATGAGACAGATGGTGCCATTATGAAATAGAAAGCACTGCTATATTGAAAAAAGTAACAAAATAAAAAGTGACATTATGAAATGAAAAGTGCCGCTATGAAATAAAATTGTGAAATATGTGGGGTCATCGTGGGATGAATTGCTATGATGAAATAAAGAGTGCATTATGAAATAAAACATGACACGTTAATTAGAAAGGACCACTATGAGATAAAAAGTGATATTATGAAATAAGAATGATCATGATGAAAATCAGAAACAGAACATGTCATTAGAGAATAAAGTGCTGCTCTGAAATAAAAAGAGGAGCCCGTGAGAATTCAAATTCTACAAAACCCATGTTTTTAAAAGTACAAGCTTTTTATATAATCTTGTAAAAACAGATGAGATTCGTTTTACACACTGATGTCCTCTGATTTACCAACATGTTTGAAGAGCATTTTGCAGAAGAATTATTTGCTTTTGTAATTTTCTTATAGAAAATTAAAGATCTAAAGTCGGCTTCAGAGACAGCAGATTCTGTGCTTTATCTGCAAAGGCAAAGAAAACCGTCGTCGGAAAGTATTCGCGTCACCCCGGATTTGAAACAAGCAAACGCGTCTTTATGAGCTTTGCTTTGAGTGTTGTTGCTTCAACATCAGATAATCCGTAACGCTTTTGATACACCGGTCCATGCTTCCAAGGAATCTTTAGTGACTGAAATTGATGGCCACAAGCATGGGAATACATTTTGTAAGCTCCTTAAAACTTCACTCCTTTTCTGCTTTAGGTACATTTTGCTTCAAAAAGTTATGAGAAAAAGAATGTTTTGACAGGATTCGATGCAGTCCTGTGAAAAACTAAGCACACCCCATGATTCAGTAGCTTGTAGATCCACCTTTAGCAGCAATAACTTGCAGTAATGCTTTTCTGTATGACCTTATTGGTCTCTCACATCACTGTGGAAGTTTGGCCCGCTCTTCTTTACAACATTGCCTCAGTCCATTGAGGTTTGTGTGCGTTTGTAGATGCGCAGCTCACTTAAGGTCCAACCACAGCATTTTGTTTGGGTTGAGGTGTGGACTTTGACTGGGTCATTGGAACACTTTATCAACACTATACAGTTCAGTTCAATTTTTTTTATTTAGCGCCAATCTACAACAAAAGTCACCTCAAGGTGCTTTACACTGTAGCTAAAGACCCAATAGCATTTGAGAGAAAACAATCAGACAGTCCCTGATGAGCCCCTGGTGACTGTGGGAAGGAAGAACTCCCTTTTAACAGGAAGAGCCTTGCATTAAGTCAGAAAATATACTCAACAGACACGTGCCAATGCATCAATAAAAATGATCAGCACTACCTGGCCTCTTGCTGCGGGCCGACAGGTGCTTTCAAGTTTGGTTGGGTAGGCACTCCATGCAGAGAGCACAAAAAAGCACAAAACACAAATTTGAATTTTCAATGAGAGATTCGATGAATTGTCACAGCCTTGATCAGTCATCGATTTCACGCGATGACACACACGTGTGTCAAACTAGACCTGGGGACCACGGGCAACTCCATTTTCTATATTCAGCTGCGTATTATACAGAACGCACCCTTGCAAACACAACTGATTTGTTTCAGTGTAGCAATTTGGCTTTGCTCATTGTCACAGTTAAATTGTGTGTTAGCTGTTAGCTATTTTTGCAGGTGTTATAAGCTAACTGCAGCTTTGTAAAAGAGCTCAACAATGTGGACGTTACCAAAGGGAACATCATTTAGAGTTACATGAACAGAATTCTTTATTACATGGTCAGAAAACTGTCAAGTCCCATACGGTGGTATACAACCAAAATCAGTTTACCATGAAAAAGGTACATCCCTGTAACCATAGTTTAAATATTTCTCTACCTGATCTGAGAAGTTCAGAACTGGAATTCCACTTTATAACTGTTTTTATAGGTCTTTGGGACCGTCCCTGCTTATGGTGGGAAAAACGTGTAAAGGCTCAAATAAAGTAAAACTGGGGATGTGGCTTAAGGTACCACAGGCACCTGTAGCCTTGCTTGAGGCTAAAGGCTCCAGGCTCCATTAGCCACCACCAACATATCCTTACACCCAACTATTTTACCAAACGGCGGATGGCTGACTTGTTAGTAATGTATGGTGTCGGGAATGTATGTGCAAAGAAGAATGGAGGAATGTGATGGTATGTCTGGTTCTGCTGCACTGACTTAGATTTAGATTTAGATTTGTCACAGATATGTAATGCAAAATTATGATGTATTCTTTCATCTAAATGCTCCTGGCATCCTCTATCGCAGCTTCGCTGTTGACTGGAGCGAGCAAACAGCTCTAATTAAACATAAAATGTATGACTTAGTAAGTGCATGAAAATAAAATTCAGACTAATTATTGGGCTAAAAGACCAGTGGGGCGATACTGCTCACTTACTATAGATTTAAAAAAACCCTCCTGTCTGCAGCCCCTCCTGAATGGAGCATGTCGAGCTGACTGAATGGCTTTGATCACTCTTTCAGTGATGGCAAATGCCTTAAGTGTTACCTGTGCCGTCTCCTGGCACATTTCAATTGAAAGGCTAGAAACTAATTACCAGCTGTGACTGCCTGACAAAGCTCCAATTCCAACTCATTTCCCCTGTCAAACAGAGAGAGGAGGCGGATGCTGGAACTTGTCAAACTCGAGTCTCACTATGCATAAGCCTGCCTCCCCAACTCACCCCCTCGCCTCTCTTTAAACTCTAACTGTCCAGCTCGCTGCCGTCTCCTGATGTGAGAGAAGTGCACAGCGGCCCAGCGGTCGTGAGGTAAATTGAATCTCAAAAGACGAGAGCCATACGGTTTGGCTGATTTATTTACAAGTTGGCTGATGGGGGCCACAGAGGGCCCACAGTGGGATTCAGGGGAAATGGCCTCTAAACCCGAGCCGAGGCGGCTCTGATAAATCTTATTTAACACTTTGCCTCATACTGCGGAGAAAACTCAAGGTGCTTCAACCTTGTACTCACACAATCACAGGCACAGAGAAAGCGCAGACATACTCCACACATTAATGCAACCCTCTGGCTTGATGATTTTTTTACTGGTAGTCTCCACTGTGGCGCAACAGTAATTTGAGCACGCTGTTTTGTAGTCTACACCACATTTACTTTTCAGGGGTCACTGGGCCTGAGCCTATGCAAGCATCCAAAGGGTGGAAATCTGACAACTCTATCATAAGCATCTCCAATATGGCATGAGTTTTAGAACGTTAATTGTTTAGGACTGCAAAGAGCAGCTTACAAGAAGCCAGTGCAGCCAAAAAGTGCAATGAGAAGAATGGCGAGAAATGCTAAATGTTGCTTGGCCCGGTATATACAAGAAAATTAAAATCATCCATCTGTTTTTTTTTAGTTTAAAATCATTCAAAATAAAGGGTTGCCTTTTGTCATTGATCCTGTTCATAATTTTTATGGATTTCTAGGCGCAGCCAGGGAACGGAGAGTGTCATGCTCAGTGGCCACGGGGTCTCGTCTCTGCTGTTTGCAGATGATGTGGTCCTTATGGCTTCATCGCACAATGACCTACAGGCCTTGCTGAGACGGTTTGTTACCGAGTGTGCAGCAGGCAGGATGAGAATCGGTACCTCCAAGTCCAAGTCCATGGTACTCAGCTGGAAATCAGAATCCAAATACTTTATTAATACCCGGGGTATTGGAACAGCGCCTGCAGTGATGTGGATGTTGTATCGCTCTGTCGTGGTGAAGAGGGAGCTGAGTTCTAAGGCAAAGCTTTCAGTTTACCAGTCGATCTACGTTCCTACCCTCACCTATGTTCATGAATTTTGGGTAATGATGAAAGAATGAGATCATGAATACAAGCGGCTGAAATGAGCTTCTTCCACAGGGCTGCTGGACTCACCCTTAGAGACAGGGTGAGGAACTCAGTCATCCAGGAGAGGCTCAGAATAGAGCTGCTGCTCCTCTGCATCCAAAGGAGCCAGATGAGTTAGCTCAGGCATCTGATCAGGATGCCTCCTGGACACCTTCCACTTCAGGTGTTTTGGGCACGTCTCTCTGGGAAGAGACCCTGGGCCAGACCCAGGAGACACTGGAGAGACTATGTCTCCCAGCTGGCCTGGGAACACCTTGGTGTCCCCCCTGAAGACTTGGAGGAGGTGGCTGGGGAAAAGAAAGTCTGGGCTTCTCTGCTCAAACAGCTGCCTGTGTGACCCGGCCCCCCTGAAAAGCAGTAAACAACAACGGCGGATGGACAAAAGGAAAAGTAAAGAAAACTTGGGGCAGCAGATAGTTAGTTATTCAGCAGGAAACAAGTTTGTCTAGGCTCCAATATCCCAGGACTGACGCAGATCAATTAACATGTGCTTCATTTGTGGCTGGCTGTGATAAAATGGTTGCTGTGCTAAAGTAGGGTATTACTGAGTCATAAACTTTTGGACTAATTTTGTATGTGGATCCCTGATGAGCCCCCATTCATTTTGAGTCCAAGTTCCAGCAGAGAAAATGAAGGGACCATATGAGCCAGATGCAAAAACATCAAGCTAAGTTATTTTGATAGAATTAGAAAGACTGATGCTAAATCAAGGCAAACAATAAAACTAGTGGAGGGCCACAAAGGAATTGAATTATAAGAGAAAAAGAAAACAACTACACCCCCTGCCTTTAAAAAAATAAAGTGTACCAACACACTTCTGTCCAGTGTGTCTAAACACTGATTAATAAAGCCACATAGTGAGTGTGAATATGAAATATAAGCCTAAACCCACACTCTCAGACATTACAGTCATGTATAACTTCAAGCTTTCATAGAATTTATAAAAATGTCACCAGTGGAAATATATTATGAACACAGAAATTAACTATAGAGACCAAAATCTCTATTTTCTTTTAAAACCAGGTAGTAAATATACTCAATTCTGGTCAAGTTGCACATTTTAATACAGGAGTCTTTGAGGACTAAAGCCACTCTCAAGTGGCCAGTAGAGGAAATGCAGTTTTAAACTGTTGGTTTTAGCTTTCATCGTGTTTCTGCCTGATGTGCGGGAATTCACTGTTTTCCATTATGATCACCATCAAGGATATAAACCATCAATTTTCCTATCCAATGGCCAATTTAACCTACATTTTTACAGTAAAGCTAGCTTGTGTTGCTACCATGTAGCCTGAACCCAAAGTAACATGCTAAGATGTTTTTGCCTTTCAAATGAAACACTGCTGTGATGAAGCACAGCCTCAGAGGGACTGTTTTTGATTTATTGTCTTGTTTAATGAGGAACTGTAAAATATATGGAACGTGACACAATGTCAAGACATGCCTTATTGCCGTTCCCTTGCTTTATCACTTTCTACTTTATCAGAGGAAATGACTAAACTGCCACCAAATGATGTTAAATTTCAATAATCAGTGGCCTAATTGTTCATATTTAATGATAGCAGCCTTTTAAATAAATATGGCAGTCACAAATCTGCTACAAGCGATCGTGTGGATTCAGTTTTATCGAAGTAACCCCAAACACCAGAACAAGAGTCACCCCAAGGTGCTTAATATTGAAAGGTAAAGACCCTTCATTAGCAGATAGAAAACTCTAACAGTCACATTATTACCTATGAGCAAGCAATTGGCAAGGGTGAGAAGAAAGAAAGCCCTTTAAAGAGGAAGAGATCTCCGGCAGAACCAGGCGCAGGTTAACAAGTTAAAGTACAAAAAGAAAGCGATGACTTTTCTTGCTACTGGTTGGCTGTACAGCACGGACTAGGGAGGCTCGCACTCACGTCTTCACTGTCCCTAACCTAGTTCATTCATAGCCGGCCATAAATAAACCTAATGATGGCGTTTATACATAGAAACCCTGGCCAACGCTCTTAGGAGTAACGATTCTTTTGAAAATGTAAAAACTGCCCGTAAATAAACTAGCTAAAGAGACAGGATCACACACTGCATGTCTCACTGAGGTCAAGAAGAGTTGCAGCAACACACTAAATGCAATTTCACATCTGGAAGTAAATCAGAGGAAACTTAATTTTTTGTCCATGAACACAAAGAATTAGCTGAGATGAAAAGTAAATCTTAATTTGCTCTAAAAGCCAGGATGGCTAATCTGTCTTACTGCGAAGAAGCATTTGGTCTTTCAGGCCCATCTCACTGATTTATGAATGTATCAGTTCAGAATTGATTGGGGTGGTTTGCTGGAGGCCCTTGTTAATATTTCACTTGACCTCTCACCAAATTGGAGTTTATCATCTCTGATGGATGACTTTGTGCGGAGGAATGCGAGATGTGAAATGAAGGCTGTTGCTCTCCCTCGCCATTCCATTAAAAATGCAACACAGGACCTGCCGGAGGTGAGGCGTAATGAGCGGAAGCAGGCACCTGGGTCCTCGGTGGGTCCTGATCATATAGGCTACCGCGCCGCTTTGTCTGCGAAACCTCATATATTTCATGCTTCATCACCAGGGGTTAGCACACGTCTTTGTATAATTACAAGCCATTTGGCAGAAGGCTTTGCATATGGCTTAAACAGATTTATTTGGCCTTTAAGTCAATAAATATATATGCCGGTGCAGCACACTCTCTATATACTTCTTTAATATTAACATGCCTGCATAATGAGTAAGCCATAAGCGTGAATGCGTGCCATGCAGTGCATCCATGTTCATGTAGACATGTAGGAGAAATTATCTTGTAATATATAAGGCAATGTGCTTCCATATCCATTAACATGTGGATAATTCAATCTTCATTAGCACCCATTATGAGCGGCATCACATTATAATTTAGTAAAATGAGATCATATCATGAGGAGGCAGGGGGAGGAAGGAGAAGTGATAGGCCTGTGGTGAAGTGTTCGCCCCAGTAGGGGATGGGATGGTTACAAGCGGGTAGATATTATCTCCTCTGACACCCATTGTGCAGCCGACTCCCTCTGCAGAGGCGCGGGCCTGGAAGCATTGTTGGAATTGATTTAGCGAACGGGGCCCAATCTTTGGACACTTTGCTGCCATTGACTGCGGCTTCGAATCAGAATTTCGAACAGAACTCAGTCGGGGATTTAATTAAAACTCAAAAGAGGGAATGACTGACATTGCGGGACAGGGTAGTTGCGGGAAATCAATTGTGCAATGCAAATGAGTTTCAAATCCCCCCCTTTGCCTCGTGCTTCCATTTTGCAGCTCCCTCCCCCCCCTTCCTCTACAGCTCGTTGCTGCTTGCTTAACTGGGGGCACAGCTCTATCTTTACTGAGTGGTTAAGAAGATAAGCAAATGTTTTTGAGCTCATTACTAAAAATGCGTGTCATTACGAGTGGATAGCTATCCCCCTTTTCACGTCATTCAATAACGCCTGTCACAGATGCAATTACTGGCAACATAAGAAGATCTTTAAAGGGAAAAATCCACGCGGAAATGCCACTGCTTCAAATAAAACAGCGACGCCGTGTTTCCGGGTCCACTTTGATTTCTCTTGATTTTTGCCAGATGTAAATGAGATGTCAAGATATTTCCAGCACAGCTGCAGCACAGTTTGACAGCAGAGCATAATTCAGCTATCTGAAACATCAACAGAGAATGTCAAGTTTTGATCACAGACCCGTAAAATGAAAGCGGCGAGCTCTATACAGACTTCCCATTCTGCACCAGTGTTTCTGTTTTTTATAAAATCATACAGGGAGGAATCTCAGACGTGTGTGCTCGAGAAGGGGGTCGTTCCTCGTCCCGACCACCGCCGTTCCCGCTACTTTCTCCACACTGGAAACCGCCAACTGAAGACTAAGTATATGAGGCAGGCTGAGGAAAATTGAGCACACGAAAAAGCAAATATTACTGTCGCCTGGCAACGCCAGCCCACAATTTTCACTTTGCTTATTGTAGTCTGGCAAGGCTGAACGGGCACATTGCTTGGGAGAGACGTAATTTCAACTCTGTGCAGAAAGAGAAGAAATGACTGACAGTTCCCTTCTTTGTTCAGCCGTCAGCAGCCACATCTCGTTGGATGAAGGTATGGCTTGCCATTGGTTTTGGCTGTCAAACTCTTAAAAACATTAATATCAATCGTAAACAACTTCTTTAATTGGTTGCTGAGGTTCAGTAATCCTAAGGGGGATGGGAGATGCTACCGTTAAAATTTCATTCTCCAATTCTGTCCTCATTTGTTGGTTGGGCAAAGCAGTTTATTATAAACTGAAAAAGGTCTGCTCCCTTGTATTCTCCACAGCAGATTAACCCGCATTGGTAATTTGGCAGAGCTTTTACACCGGATGCCCTTCCTGACACAGCCCTCCATGGTGAGAGGGGCTTGTGTCCCCTCCTGGAAATCGAACCAGGGGCCTTTCGCTTCAAAGGCGAACGCGCAAACCACGACGCTACCGGGGACAAACTACAGGTTTAAAATTGAGTGGCCTCTAGTGGCTGTGCAAATAATTGCATGTAAAATATGTGCTTAGATTGGTAACTTAGAAACACATGTAAAAGGGTCTCTTTAATCTAAAACCCAGTTCTTAACACTAAATAATTAGCTTCTGTCCCTAAATTTAACCTAAAGGCAAGAGGAACTCTACAACAAAAGTCTCTCTCCCAACTTGGACTTTAACACTAGAACCGACGACCCCCAAACTCCCCAGAGCTGCCAGCAGGTGCTCTGTCTAACATCAGCAATGGTAAAGGTGTCATGTATTGGAAAAAGTTAAGTTGTTAATTACCACCTAATATCTCTAATCATATAAGCAAAACAGAATCCTTCCACAACAGGTACCTCAGACAAATATTCTGACCTAACACAATCTCCAAAAGCTGACTTGAAAGAAGATAAAACGTCAGAATGTGATAATTGAGATAAAGATACGCCGCATGAGATGGGTTGGTCATGTTCTGAAGATGGCACCAAACAGGATCCTCCAGATTGCTTTGAGATGGACATCACCTGGGACAAGAAAACGAGGAACTGGAAGAAATGGCTCTGACCTGGGGCGAGGCTCAGCCTGCTGCAGAGTCTCGGTGCAGTTTTTCTCATTGTCACACAACATTTTGCCAATTTTTTTTCTTCTTACCTCATTCACCATTTAGACTTTGTTTTGTAAATACTGACTTAAATTCTTCCGTTACGCTACTCTGTGTAAGCTGCTCTCTGTGTAAGCTGCTCTCTGTGCCTTGAATTGCCCCTTGGGGACAAATAAAGTTTTTTGAATTTGAATAATGATGGCAGCAGATCATTATGTCCCACAGGGGACAAAGAAGATTGAGTAAGTATCGCTAATTATGATTAAGATTATATAAAAATCTACCTTCAGCTGTTCCATTTTATTCTCCACCAAGGGGGTCGCCGCAGCAATTATTCTGCAGTGGTAATTTGGCAGAGGTTTTACACTGGATGCCCTTCCTGATACAACTCCCCATGGTGAAAGGGGCATCTGGAATCGAACCAGGGACCTTTGGTGAATATGTAAACCACCACACTATGGGGGATTTGACAGAATAAGCTTTTTAAATTATATTTTAGGGATTTTATTAGTTTTACAAATGATTCAGGTTGATTCAGTGCAGAACAAAAAGTAAAAATAAATTTTAGAATCCAGTAATAAAAAATGGGAAAACAAACAACACAGTAACTAACACATCAAAATAATTTAAAAAGTTAAAAAACTAAGTTTGGATAATGTGTGGCATTAGTTATAGTAAAATAATGAAGGTATAAAAACCGAGCAGTCACAGTGAAACAGAGTGAACAGGTCTTTAAACTCCACCACACAGTCACAACAACACCGTAAGAAACACATTTTAATAAACTAATTACTGCATAAGAAGAACAAAGAAAGTTTGTCACACCTTTCACCCTGTCACTTCTTCACCACACCTCTCTTTTTCATCCACTATCTCCTCAGCTCTGCTCCTCAGGCTGCAGCTTCACCTCCTCAGCTCTGCTCCTCAGTCTGCAGCTTCACCTCCTCAGCTCTGCTCCTCAGGCTGCAGCTACACCTCCTCAGCTCTGCTCCTCAGGCTGCAGCTACACCTCCTCAGCTCTGCTCCTTAAGGCTAAAAATGTTGTGATTTGGCTACTCTGATCCAGATTTTAGTCTTTACAAACTCTGATTAATTTGCCACACCCTGCATGGTTCAGCTAATGTTCACCTGCTGCACTGAACAACCCACCCACTTCTGCATGTGTCCAGTCGTCCACTCTGCCCCGCTCTACCCTGCACCGCCCCGGCTCAATGTCCCATCCCTGACCCATTCAGCTCTGCCATAATAATTCATCTTTACTCACAGCCCTCCATATATTAATCTATCAGTGGCATTCATCTAGCTCTGGCTCGTTATACAGCTGCCTGCATATCAGATTATGTGTAAACAATACATGTTGCTAGGCAGCCAGGCATGCGATGACCATTGAGCACAGCATTCTACATTGATTTCTTTAACAGCCACAATGACTGCCTTGGAGGTTCCAGGTATAAATGGTCATAATTTCTTTCACGCACACACACACACACACTAAAATTCACTGCATGATAAATAAACCCATTTTAGGATAAATCGAGAACAATGAGATGCGGTTTTATTTCGACTGAGTTATACTGTATATTTTTAAATCTGAAACATTCCTTTATATTATTTCAGGAAAACATCCATGCATGAAAACCCACCACTGCTGTCACAGTTTCATTAAAGTACTCATCATATACATCCTGTGAGCATTTTTTTGTAGTTTTCTCCTCATTCTTATGGTCGAATATTTCCAAGTTTGGGTATCCACTGGCTCACAGCCATAATCTGATGACCTCTCACCTTTTACAGCCAGCCAAAACCCAGGCCAAGCCCTGAACCATTACATCATATATCATGAATCACAGTCTGCATATGAAGGACGCATGCCGTCATTCTGACATCACCCATTCATTGTAAACTTCACATTTTGGGTTTTAAGCAAGGTGCATCTACAGAAGCAAATAACCTGCCAATTAGTGCCACACTAATCAAATGCTGGACCTTCACTCACCAAACTGGGAGCACGAATGTCTTAAGCCGTATTATTTATTAGAGATTTCACTAAAAGGCTACAAAAGGTACCAACAGCACCGACACAGTCAAGAGGTCCAGTTCTGGGGCTCAGATTGGCAGTGATGAGGCGTGAGAAACAGCAAATACCCGTTAGTCAACAAGTCTCTAAATTTAAGCCTGTGGGTTACTGGAAAATAAAATAAAATAAAATAAACATTAACATGTTGGAAACATGTATGTAAACATGGACGTCCACGGAGACTGACTCACTGTATGAACGTCTCAAATGGCCACTCAAAGAGCTTCAGTGATGTTTTTCAATGCTTTAAATCTTTTAATCCACACTGGACAATACCCGATGGGCTCAAAGTTGCATTGTGGGAAAAAAAAAAATGATTGGAATTTTTTTTTGCTGTTTTCCTGTTTGCAATCAAAGCCTGACGAGAAGTCACTGTGACTACAAATGGAGACCAGAAAGCTTCAGCAAATCCTGGACTCCTGTTACGTTACACAAAACAAACAAACCAACAAACTCCAAATTAAGTTCATATCTGTGTTTGTCTACAGCTTAAGCATAAAGGTCGGTGTTTGTGATGCAGTGGAATACATTTTCTTATCATTGGTTGGATGTATCACACAAACTAATGAGAATTAAAATCGCCTGAGACGTCAAAGAGGCTCAGGAACAGTCATATCCAGGACAAAAGCCCTAGTTCTCGACCAGCCCTAATCTAGCTTAAGGTATTAGTACGCCATAAATAACCTCTTAATAAAACCCATTTATGTATCAGTGGCAGAGTGACGCTGCCAAACACTCATTTTATGAACATTACAACCCACACCAGGAATCTTTCAGATTAAAAGTCCAGGAGAAGCAGTTCTTGTGAAGATCAAAGCAGCCTGTAGGAGGACATGTGACATTGACCACAGTGAGCTGAAGACCCATTAGGTGATCACTGTGTCCAAGCTTCACTAAAATCTCACAAATACTGTAGGAGGTGCAGCGATGCTTCTGAACCGTGGACAGAAGTTCACCGAACTTTAGAGAAATGTTAAAAATTACTAATTTCAAATGATTTTTGAGTTACAGAGTCACTTAAACCGTCAGTGGCTCTTTTTAAAAGCTACTTTGCTCACCAGCTGTTACGCCCTGACCCTCGCTTTGGCTCACGCCGCCTGTTTTTGGAGCAAAGCAGAAGGTGGAACCAGCATGCGAGAACACCAACAGTTGGCCAATCACAGCTCCTGCTGCTTCTCAGTGGGTTGGATCTCATTTCATTTTTAGGTGGGACACTGCTGTCTTCCAGTCATGCCTGTAAAGAGCAACTTAACACAATGTATTTAGTTAGTGGCTTTAGTACACTGCAAACTGGTTATTACTGTTCTGTTGGATTTTTACTGGGGTATGTTTGCAAGGAACTTTCATTCAACGAGTCTTTTATTTATCCACGAATTGTAAAGAATGTTTCCTCTTCTTCTGCAAAAGTGGCTATTTTGTGAGTTCTGCACATTATTATTTAATCTCTTTATGTACCATACCACACCAGTTGTATTTTTTAAACCCTTGTCACACCTTGACAATTTCACAGCATATGTCAACGTATCAAGAATTTGTCGATAACGCTGGCGTATGTTGAGTAAGTTTTGTATAAGTTAAGATCACGCTGAAGCATGCAGGTATACGTCGTAGTGTGGTGAGGTCGCCAAAAAATTTTGAGCGTGCACAAAATTTCCGACGTATGCCAGCATATGGCTCATGCGTCCCGCATATGTGGGCCATAAGTTGTAGGTAAGTTATGCGATTGTTGACACACGCTCACAGATGTTACTTGTAAGTCACTCGTAAATGGAAATACGTGGAGATAATGTCTGGCATACCCAAAACTTATTTCTAACCTACGAGTAACATGCTTTGAACCTATATGTAACTTATGGTGAACTTATTTCCGACACATACTGACGTATGTGGAGGTATCTGACGTGTTCTGGACGGCCACGGCACCTACTGAACGTGTTTCTAACTTACAGCTAACGTATAATGGTGTGCTGGCTGAGAGTAGGTGTCGGCCACGGACGCAGCATGCCTGAGACGTGTTGGAACCTGCATCATCGCCATCACTGGGTGAGCGAGGGGTGATGAGGGTGAGGGTGGTGATGGTTCCTCCATACGCAGTCAGGAGCCTTCTTGGCAGCAATCTTTGAGTTTTTCTTTGGCATGACGGTGATGTTGATACTGCCAATAGGCTACGACGCGCTATGCATATGTTGTGAATGCCAGCAACACTTTAAGCATTCTTTGGTATAAGTTATTGAAAATGTTCTATATAAGTTACTAATATGCTATGTTTACGCCCAAAATGTAAAAAAAAAAAATCAAAGCTCTGTGTATGCCAGCATTTTAGAGAAATTTTGATACGTCGTCACGGTGTGACGGGGCTCGAAGCCTCAGCTGAACAAAGAGCAAAATAATAACTACAGTAAGAGCATAAGACAAAGACAAAAACATGGGACCACAAGACCCTTCACCATGGAGGGTTGAGTGAGGATGGGCATCCGGTGCAAAACCTCTGCCAAATTACCAATATGGATTAAGCTGCATGTGGCGTCCCCTTGTGGAGAATAAAACAAACAGCAAAAACAACTAAAAAATGTTAAAATAAAATAAGATCACCATCACGCTGGGTCAAAGGCCAAAGAATAAAGATGGGTTTTGAGACGATGTTTAGAAATGGACAGTGAAGGGGCCTTTCTAATGTGCAAGGGCAAGTTATTCCATGAGTTAGGGGCCCTGTCCCCGCTCATCTTCCTCCCAGTTCTCAGTACTTCCAGGGTTATGTGGCTCCTGAATGTTCCCCTATATAATAACCCACATAACTAAAACAGAAACTGCACTGAAAATGTAATAAAGCATTTACGTCGCAAAAAAAGAAAGAATAAGAAGACAAATGGCGCTGAATAATCATATTCAATAATCTGAATTTTTCCTAATGCTCCATCTAAATGCACGTTATTAACTTCTAATTAGGTTTAAAATCAATTCTATGATTATGATAAAAAGTTTCATGTTTTTCCACGCACAGCCTCCAGGATCTATACGTGACAAGCTCGCAGAGGGACGTTTCCTCTTCAGAGATCAGACGAAGACCGGCAGACTCACATCTGCGTCGTTCACGCCGCCGCGGCTCCCAGACGTTACTGCTGGTGGTGCATTTCTGGCTAAACGGTCATTATCATAAACATGAGAGGAAAGTTCTTCTCCTTTCTGTCGCGCCCACACTTCTGCAGAATAATGTCCAGCGAAAGGGCCAGCCTTGACCCTCGTCACCTTCCCGGCAGCTAATAGTGCGTAATCATTGATAATTGGCAGCCAGCAGCATTTACAAAAGGGCCAGTGATTAATGCTAATTAAGAGTGGAAAATGTGCGTGAGTGTGTGTGTGTGTGTGTGTGTGTTGTCATGTAAGCGAGCACTTGCACATCTGACCTTGGCTGTGCTCTGAGCTCGGTCCCAGCAGCTGAGTTCAGACCCTACCAACCGGCCTGCTGCACTGAAATGTGCAGTTTCAAAAAGGGGGCAGGAGCTGCAGCCCGCCGGCTTAAACGCCGCTCCTGCATCACACGCACAGCAAGAAAGAAAAAGCTGACATAGAGAAAGGAACGGGAGGTGGGGGTCTGAACACCCTGGATCTGTTGATGTCTCCACTCTCTGTGGAGGAGAGCCGAGTCAGCACAGAGTTGAATGACAGACACAGAGGCCGAGTGAAATCGAGTAAAGGGAGTCTTGGAGTCTAGGAGTGAATCTCCGAGAGGGGAAAACAGGCAGGCGTTTTTTCTTTTTTTTTTTTTTCCATCTATTCTGACAAATCTGTCAGAAACAGGAGATGGAACGTGTTCTGACATAAGGAACCCACACATCCAACAATATAAAAAGACTTCAAAAATTGTCTGAAATTAAAATGACTGCCTGTATATAAAAGATGGATGTAATTACTGATACTTACGGTATAATTACGGTGCTTTTCGACTCATTATAATAATAATAATAACGTACCTTTCAGCTGCTCCCTTGTATTCTCCACCAAGGGGTGGCCACAGCAGATTAATCCGCATTGGTAATTTGGCAGAGGTTTTACACCTGAAGCCCTTCCTGACACAACCCTCCATGGTGGGATGGGCTTGTGTCCCCACCTGGAATCAAACCAGGGACCTTTTAGCGTCAAAGGCAAATGCGCAAACCACTACGCTACCGGAGACGCTGCTTTTTGACTCATTATGACGCCTTCTATATTAACCTTTTGGCTGCCATGTTTGCTCGTCTGAGCCAGCAGTGACCACATTTGGACAAGAGGGCGGAGTGCTAAGCTATCAGTTAAAGCTACCAGCTTCTGTTAGCAAGCTACACTTATAAATTGTACGAGTGGAACACACACGCTAATTAATAAGTAACAAATTAAAAGAATTCAAGATCTGTTTCAGATCTCCTGTACCTGTGTACCTCTTGGGCGGAGTGCTAAGCTATCAGTTAAAGCTACCAGCCTCTGTTAGCAAGCTACATTTATAAATTGTACAAGTGGAACACACACACACTAATTAATAAGTAACAAATTTTAAAAAATCAAGATCTATTCCAGATCGCCTGTATGTCTGTACCTCTTATTATTTGTCAGATAATTTAATATCAGTGCTCCAAGCCCACAAACCCGTGGTTATGTCTGTGACATGAATTAGAGAAGTTACGGATTAGCAGACAGCGGCTAACTGCGTCAGCACGTCTGCCCATCAAACCAGCCACACTCCTAATGTTAAGCCTAGAAAAATAGAAATGGTGTAGTCAGAAGTGTACCCCCATGAAGCTCGCTAACACTTTAAAATGGAGGCTAAAACTAATTTGTACCAGGTTACAAACACGCTTTTTAATCTTTAAAAACTGGGCTTATTAACATCAGAGTCTCTGGTAGCTTAGTGGTTTACACATTCACCTTACAAGAGAAAGGTCCCTGGTTAGATTCCAGGTGGGAACACAAACCCCCCTCATTATGGAGGGCTGCATCGGGAAGGGCATCCAGTGTAAAACCTCTGCCAAATTACCAATGTGGATTAATCTGCTGTGGCGACCCTTTGGGGAGAATACAACGGAGCAGCTGAAGGTACATTAACATCGGAGTCTTTGGGGATTGACCTATTTATAGAGCTGCTCTCTAGTGGCCGCTCCCGGAACTGCAGTTTTTTTGCACTTCCATGCAGGTTCATTTACAGTTCTGTGTTGGGAGCACAACGGCAGCATGGAGGAAGCCACAGACAAGTCGCCAGAATCAGAATACTTTATTAATCCCGGGTGGGAAGTTGACTGCATTACAGACACTTTGTTAAATGTATGTAAATATAAATATGAAAGATAGAAATGCAGTTCAGAAGATAAAATATATTGAAAAAAACCTATATGCAAAAGTCTAGTGTGTAGTATATGTGGTTCAAGGTTGAACAATACTATCTACAGTATGTACACAGTATGGCAGTATGTCCTGTAATCAAAGGGAGGAGCTATAAAATGTTTTAGCCACAGGTGGGAGTGGTGCGAATCATAAAAATGTTTCTCAAGATCCACAAAGACACAGTGCAACTCCTTCTGACCTTCTCTATACTTCTCCACCAACAGTCTACGCAGAAACAAAGGTCACAAGAGTAATTATACAAAATTATTATAATACAGTGTGAGTTTCTGACATGTCTTTAACACCTTACCATTCTCTGTTAACGCTTACATTTATCACCAAACGATAACCAATCTACTAAATACATAGCTTAAAACGTTCACTCTCTTTATCTGCTCCTGACAAGTAAATCATGTTTAACTATAACCAGAAATTAGACTTTTTATTCTTTAAAGAGGACTAATTCCTTTTAAAAGAGGGCTATGCTAATTTCCAGCTAAGTGTTTTATTTTTCTTCGATTCTATCAGGGCATTAGTCACTGATCAGACTAATCTGTATTTATCTCATACTTATACTGCGCTGACTGAAAAGAGTTTTAGGTCCTTTGTTCCTTCCTATAGGTCAGTTTTCTTTTGATTGGCTGCCTCTCATAAACAACAGGTTTGAATAGCAGGTGGGCGGGGCTTCTGTGCTCACAGCCACACTATAAATCGCTGGCTCCCCATGCACGCCACACGTTTTATTCTGTATTCAATGCGTCACTGACGTGTCTTGTGAAAATATCCACACGCCTTGAACTTTTCCACATTTCCACATTAAAACCAAAAACGTAAATGTATTCATGAGGGTTTTATGTGATACACCAACACAAAGCAGTGCATAACTGTGAAATGGAGGGAGTGTGGCATATATATGTATTCAGCCCCATTTACTCTGATACCTCTAAAAGCAATTTCCCCCGGGGATCAATTAAGTATTCTGATTCTGATCAAATGCAGTTCAACCATTTGCCTTCAGAAGTCACCAAATTAGTAAAGAGAGTCCAGCTGTGTGTGATTTCATCTCAGTATAAATCCAGCTGTTCTGTGAAGGCCTCAGAGGTTTGTTAGAGAACATTAGTGAACAAACAGCATCATGAAGCCCACAGCAGGCAGGTCAGGGATGAAGCTGTGGAGACGTTTAAAGCTGGGTTAGGTTATAAAAAGTATCCCACACTTTGAACATCTCATTAGCTCCGATTAATCCATCATCTGGAAATGGAAAGAGCAGGGTGCAACTGCAAACCTACCAAGACATGGACGTCCACCTAAACTGACAGGCTGGGCAAGGAGAGCATCAATCAGAGAAGCAGCCAAGAGGCCCGTGGTAACTGTGGAGGAGCTGCAGAGATCCACAGCTCAGGTGGGACAATCTGTCCACAGGACAACTGCTAGTCTCCACAAATCTGGCCTTCAGGAAGAGTGGCAAGAAGAAAGCCATTGTTGAAAGAAAGCCACAGGAAGTCCCATTTGCAGTTTTCCACAATCCAGGTGGAGGACATAGCAAACATGTGGAAGATGGTGTGGAAGATGAGACCAAAACTGAATTTTTTTGGCCTAAATGTAAAACAGTACATGTGGCAGAAAACGAACGATGCACGAAACATGGAGGTGGCAGCATCATGCTGTGGGGAGGCTTTTCTTCAGCAGGGACGGGGAAGCTGGTCAGAGTTGATGGGAAGATGGATGGAAAGAAATATTAATAAAAAAATTTAAAAACAATTTAAAAAAAAAAAGGAATTTTTGAAAAAGATGGGTGGAGCCAGCTACAGGGCAATTGAGGAAGAAGAGCTACTAAAGTTAGCAAAAGACTTGAGACTGGGGTGGAGGTTCACCTCCCAGCAGGACAATAACCCCAAACATACAGCCAGAGCTACAATAGAAGGGTTTACATCAAAGCTTATTAATGTGTTAGAATGACCCACTCAAAGTCCAGACCTCTAACCAACTGAGAATCTGTGGCATAACTTAAAAATCGCTGTTAACAGACATCCTCCATCCAGTCTCACTGAGCTCCAACTATTTTACACAGAAGAAAGGGAAAAAATTTCGGTCTGTAGATGTGCAAAGGTGTAGA
>VUQH01065985.1:23993-52461 GCA_015106775.1 Etroplus canarensis
AAAGCTGGTAGAGACAAACCCCGAAAGACCTGCAGCTGTAACTGTAGTGACAGGTGGTCCTACAAAGTATTGACTCAGAGGGGCTGAATACATATACACGCCACACTTTTCACTTTTTTGTTTGAAAAAATTCAAAAACACGAATCATTTTCCTAAAACGTCACAGTTGTGCACTACTTTGTGTTGGTCCATCCCACAAAATCCCAATAAAATACATTTACGTTTTTGGCTGTAATGTGACAAAATGTTGAAAAGTTCAAGGTGTATAAAAACTTTCAGAAGGCACTGTTAATAAATACGGTGACCAAATATGTATCTGATAACCTGACAAATGCCGCTGCAGTATATAATATATATATAAATATACTAAATCTCTGTAGGCAGTTCCTGACAGTTCGCATATTGATCGTTACGGCAATGTATTGAGCCGTCCATGTTATCGATTCGCCCACGAGCAGGACAACGGCTCAGCTTCCAAACACTTGTCAGTTGAAATTAAATGGATTGTTTTGTTAAAACCCAGTTCGAAACTCACTTCTACCAAAACAGAAGGACCTTTATACAGAAATCTAGAAACACAAACAGCTGCTGGAATCCAATCTAGTTCTCAAGAAATAACGGCAAAGCTAATTAAAAGTGCAGATAATCATCCTCTGCTGCACCGCTGATTGGACCAAGGATTTATTGAGGCGAACCGAATACTGTCTGTAGGGATGTCACCCAATTCACCTCATGCTATTCATTTTAAATTTTAGGGCCTTAGAGTGAAGAAGACAACCAGCTACTTCCTGTTGCCTCCCCCCACATTTTGTAACTCGTTGCTACCTTTGACATGTGAAGGGTGAGCTTCAGCAACATGTAGATGTGTGGTACACCCCATTTCTCGATCGCTTGCAGAACATTTTTAGCAGCAATAACCTGAAGTAACGGTTTTCGTGTACGACTTTATCTCACACGGCTCTCTTAAGGTGCCGCCGCAGCACTTCATTTCAGTCAGGCTGAGGCCTGGGCTTGGGACTGGAATGACTGGGCCGTCGCCATTATTTTAGTAAATTTGCT
The DNA here is from genome assembly GCA_015106775.1 of Etroplus canarensis. Taxonomy (NCBI): domain Eukaryota; kingdom Metazoa; phylum Chordata; class Actinopteri; order Cichliformes; family Cichlidae; genus Etroplus; species Etroplus canarensis. The sequence goes on from VUQH01065985.1 coordinate 25,053, forward strand.
CGGGATCGTTGTGTTGCTGAGTGGCCTGATTTTGGCCAAGCTTTAGCTGTCGTACAAATGGCCTCACACTCGATTCTAGAATACGTTAGTGTGCAGAGGACGTCACGGTCAACTCAGTGACTTCATGGCTCCCAGGTCCCTTGGCTGCATAACTCCACCTCCACCACCACGCTTGACATTTGGTACCTTCAGCTGCTCCCTTGTGTTCTCCCTAATCCGATCACCACATCGGATTAATCCGCATTGGTAATCTGGCAGATGTTTTACACCAGAGGCCCTTCCTGATGCAACCCTCCATGGTGAGAGGGGCTCGTGTCCCCACCTGGAATTGAACAAGGGGCCTTTCGGTTGTGCTTGACAGGTGGTAACGTCTCCACTTTGGTCTCATTTTTAGTCCCCTCCTGGGATTAATAAAGTATTCTGCTTGTGATTCTGATTGAACTCTTATGGTTTGTTCCTGTTCTCCTGGCAACCCTTCCAAACAAGCCCTACTTGTTAAGTCTTTTATTCAATTGTAATGTTTTTTTGTTTTTAACGTCTCTGAGCATTGCATGGTCTGACCGTGGGGTGAAAATGCTGGGATGTCCACTGTCTTGAAGATTTTCCAATAATGAATAATCTTAAAGACTGATGGACTTCAGATGGTCTGTAAATGGCCTTATAACCCTTCTCAGATCGATGGGCAGCAACAACGCTTCATTGTGGACTTCTTCTGCTTTCATAGAGGTGGTCACAGTTGCTAATGATCAGTAAACTAATTGGATTAGATTAGCAGCACCCGGCTGCTACTTACTCTAGTAATTCCTAGAAGCAATAAGGGTGCACTTCATTTTTTTACACACCCATTCTGCATTATGGCTTCGTTTTTGATAAATAAATAATGACACTGTGTAATAAGTCATATGTTGTCATTCATCTGATGCTGCGTTGACCTCATGTTAAGACCTGCTAAGGACCAGATGGTTTTTAATATGTCTTGATGTGCAAAAACTTCGAATGAAAAGAGGGCGCACTTTGTTTTTCACACGACTGCGTGTGGAAAACCAACGATGATCATGTCCTGAAAGTATTTATCCATCTACTGTGTATGAACGGAATTCAAATTGTCATTCTTGGGCTGCTTCTGTACTACATTTCACACCAGATCTGTTATAGATGCAAAACCCTACTTTAAATTAACTCTATGCCAAATACGAGTGTAGTGTTTTTTGTTTTAATTTGGCATGCACAGAAAGTCATTAATAATTTGCTTCAGTAAATTTTAAACAGCTGTGGCTGTTAATTTGAGAGCGTAATATAGCAGTGCACAGGTTTCTGCACTGGCAGAAGGGAAAGGCGGTTTTATTTACTGAGCTCCTGTGTTGCACTCCATCGCTTTCTAACTTCTACTGTCCATATTAAACTTCCTGCACAGTTCCATCTCAAACTCATCTTTGACCTTCACACTAGGTCAGCTTTTCACTTTAAAGTCACGAAGAGTGACGGCCATGCTGTGATGAACAATTTGCGACTGAAATAGTCTTTTTAAAGGCAGTTTAGGAGATGAATGGGACGTCTCCACCATGGCAGACAAAGTTGCTCTCAAGACGGAGCTTTAAAAGGTCTTAATAAAAATAGGCTTGGCTCATTTTGGTGTAGACAGCTTTATAAAAGATTTTACTTCATTTCATTGACACTTAACAAGAGCCAGGAGAGGATCCCACTTATTTAACATTACCTCTCCACTAGTGGCCTCGTTATCTTCCATAAAGAAGCTGCTGAAAAGCTCCAGAGACCTCCACACTATGAAGGGCAAGACAGAGTTCAGCTTTGACAGAGGCAATGCTGTCAAAGCAGAAATGCGGCACGTTGGATGCACTCCAAATGAATATCTAACCCATGTATCTGTATAAACACGTATTATATCCTGGTGCAGGTGCAATTACAGCAACAGGATCCCCAGTGGCAGTGACAAGTTCAGATTTAATTGAAGTGTTCCATCACCCTGACGAAGTTTGCGGCCGACGATTTAGCAATTCTGCGGGTGTCCAAAAACACGCCTTCGGTGGACTGAGCTGAAGAAAGTCTGCGCTAACGTTTGGCACGGCGGGCCTTGTCTCAGCCCCGTGGAGCCTGTTTGAAGTAGCTACTGATGTGCCGTTATTTATGCAGAGCAAGACCGCAGAGGCCACGAGCCGAGCGCCGTGTGACCCACATTCGGCAGACTTGAAAGTGCCGCTCACTGCCAAGTTTAACAGAGGGCAAAAGTACACAGAGGGCACGGCTGTTTCATCTCGGCAGCTCGTCCTGTGCAGCAAGTCAGTAAAAAGAAAAAGCACCTGCAGTGCATGTTTTACTACGTAAGGACAAGAAATTAACAATCCATGAGTTTTCCAAATATGCCATTTGTAGCTGACGCCGTTAAGCGTCCACATGTTGCCACGGCAATGAGAAAATGCCATGAAAGTGACTCTGATTTATAATTTCATTTAAGTTTAAAAGCAGTCATCTAACGTTGTTTGTACATTTGTTTCTTTAAATAACTATTTATTTTGTTGTGTTCGTCCTTGTCAATAAAGTTGTGTGGAGTCATGTGACCCACAGCACCGGCACAAAGTACTGTGAGGGAGGTAAAGAGAGAACTGGTGGGCTCACAAGTGTGTTTCTTCCCGTCTCATTATTGTTTCCTAGCTGTCGGTCATACAGGCGAACACGGTGAGTGTTAACGAGTTGTAGATAACTGTATCACTTTATTTGAGGAAGAGTGCGTGTTTATTGATTGTTAATCACATTGTACATGTTATGTTGTCGTTTATTTGTTTATAGTTTTCACAGTGTGTCAGAAGCTTCAGCGTGAATATTAGCTTCCATGAAGAATAAAATTGGCAAAAACATCAGTCGAAGCGTGGCCTCTCAATGACCAGCAGATGTACCATTTCTGTTTTATTGGGTACAGTTCATGGGGTTGTTTCTTGTATTTGTGTAACTTTGGTGCTCAAGCGTCATCGCTTTGGTCCTTCGATGATTGCACAGCACACACGTAAGAATATGATATCCACTTCTGTGCCCGAGTTAACACTGTCAGGGGTGATGAATTACAGTACTCTGAAAAGGTGTAGAGCGACCCATCACTTCTTTAGATTTTGCTTCCAAGGAGCCAGTCTTTCTTGTAAATTTGAAGAAGTGGTCTTGAGCAACAGTTCTCCAGGTTTTCTGGAAGTCTTTCAGTTATTCTCTGAAAATGGACACATTCAAAGACTGGACTGAAAATGAGTCAACAAGCAGCCAATGTCCAAAGTCATGGTTTTTTTTTTAAAAGCGCTCAACACTGACCTATGAACAGTATCTGAAAGTCATGACCTTAAAAAATAAGAAAAAAGCTCGAGCAAAGACCTGACACAGGACCTGAGAGATGCAGCTGGACCTTCACTTGATCCATCTACTGTTCCCTGTGACTGTGAAGAAGCCATTTTTAAGGAAAGGGAACAGGGACAAAAGACTGAGGTGTCCCAAATACAGATCGTAATTTGGCTGAAAGTTTTGGTTCAAATCATCACCAATATGTGCAGAAGAGGTGATAGCTGAGGTACAACAGTTTCTCCAGTCAGCTGTAAAACACGGTGGAGGCTGTGTCATAGTTTGGGGCTGCATTGTAGCCAGTGGTGTTGGGGATCTTATAAAATTCAGTGGAATTATGAACACAGAAAAAGGGCTTCAGTTTTCAGCATGACAACAATCGCTGACATGCTGTCAATGCACTAAAAGCCTACCTGGATAGAAACACACACAATGGAACACTATCACTGATGTATTGGCCTCCCCAGAGCCCAGACCTCAACATGATTGAAGCAGTGTGGGATCATGTTGACAGAACACTAAACAAAAGGCAGCCAACATCCAAAGATGAGCTTTGGAATGTCCTTCAAGAAGCCTGGAGAACTATTCCTGAAAAAATGACAAGAAAGCTTGATAAAGAATAAAGGTGCTCATACCAAATACTGACTTTTAAAGCACCTTAGAATTGTAAACACTGCATTTTCCCTTATGTACTATATTTCCATTAACATTTGCACATCTTTTCATCATTCAATCATTGCACCCATTTTTTCATTTTCCTAAGACATATAAAGAAACTTTAACACGATACTGTACAATTAACTAAATCACTGAACTTACCAGTCTTAGTTAATTAAAATTAACATAATCTACCTTTATTCTGCCTCTCTCTGAGAAAGAATTCAACAGAAGTGTCAAAACTTATTTTCGTCTTCTTGAAAAAAAATGCATTGCTGATTAGTTTCATGTCTTTATTGCTCCACTGGTACCCCAGCTTGTGATTTTGTAAGACCGTAACTGTGAAGCAAAGACTCCATCTAATGCAGTTTCTGCCGTGAGTGGCACTGTAGGTATGACACGTCAGGCTTTGACACCAGAGATGGCCTTTCACGTCATGTCTCGTACCAAAGATGTCATTTTGACTGAATCATACCCTGAATTGGTGATTCATAATTGCCCGTACAGTGTCGACATGTGTGTGAATGGTGGCCTGTCCCTCTGTACGAGCTCCTTGATGGACTGAAGACTTATGTGGAACGCACCTTGCCACTTGTCCAATCTTAGCTGAGCAGGTTCTAGCCTTTCTCTTGGATGGACAAGCTGGTGAATGATTTAATTTTTCAGGGCATTTTTTAAAGCAAGAATATTGAACATTCACTAGTTCCAGCTGTTCAAATGTGACAGTTTGTGGCTTTTTCCTCAAACTACTCTAAACCTGATATCTTTGGGGTTTTGTCTGGAGGGAGGTGGAAACAATGCATCTTAAGATATCACAAACGGGCTCCAGGAATTCATTATTAGAATTTTTTGTAGATTTTATGTGTTTGTTAATTCATATTAAAAATATTAAGTGGTTGCAACAATATGGGTGAAAATGTTGCTGTTTGGCCTGGATACCAGTATATGGGCCAAGATGGCGGCACGATGGTAGCGCGCAGCCACTCCAGTACCGAGGTGGTGCTTGTACCCCTGTGATTGTTCCTGTTTTGACCCAGTATTCAGGTGTTTGGATGTGTGGACGCCGGGACGGTGCTGTTCGTGTTCGAAAGTCGGAGGTTCGAAGACGATCAGACGCCGTCGTAGCTCCGTAGCTCTGTCCACAGACGTTGCTAACTGGCGATCCTGCAGCGTTGTTTTTCATGACCTGCTGGGCAGCGTCCGCAAAACCAAAGTTTTTGGGTTCCGGGGGGAGCATCGTCGCAGGGCTGATGCTGCGGCTGGGCGGTTTCTGGGGGCTCCGATCTCGGCTTGCTGTGTGGACCGGGCCTTCAGTCCTCGGCGTCGCCTGATGCCGGTGGCCGGGGAAGAGGACATCACGGGCAGGGTGATGTGCTGGGCCGGAGGCGGGCCCTGGCCGGCCAGCATTACCCTTGTATGGGTCACCAGGTCCTGGGGGAACGCTGTTTGTTTCACTATTTTGAAATGATAATAAAGTAATCCGATCCAATCCAATAATCAGTTACTTAATTAGTCTTCATCTTGTATTATTAAATCGGAACGATTTCTTTGTTACAAAATCAACTCTCCACATCTTAAACCTCCTTTTCTGTAAAGCACAGTGCAGGTAAAAACAGCTGGGAAAATAAGCAGGTCTGCAGCATATTTCATTAAGCTCAACATCCAGCAACTCAGCCCAATTCAATCTGCCAAGATGTTCTCCCTGCCTGCTCTTTCATTGGATTTTTGTTCTCTCTGAGACAACTCGAGACGATCTCTTGCTGCAAGGACACTGCAGGTATTGGTTCAGAATCTCTGACTGTAACACAGTATTTAGCTGCAGCATTTAGATCAATGCATTTGAAAAAGTTTCAAGTTTAATCTCGGTGAACTATAACTCTGAGATATTTCACACTGAGTGACTGCTACATAACCTGGCTAAAATGTTGCATGGTCTGATCTGTCTGGTAAACTTTTATCTGGGGGTCTATTTTCTGGTGCTTTTCTTGATCCATCCATCTATAGTCATCTATACTCCCGCTTGTCTGCAGGGTCACAGGAAGGCTGCAGCTGCTAATAATCGCCGTGCCGGTGACTATGTGCAGTCCCCTTGAAGAGCACTGGAAGAGCAAGGCCAGTTAATTAGTTGTTGCTGTGCACTGAAGACATTTGTGTGTGAGATCAAAAGATGAATATGAGATAAGAGAAAAGAGTTTTTGCTTTGATTCCCTGGAATTTACATCCAGATACAGTATCTTAGAACATAACATATTTACTATCAAACCACCCAGTGATTTAGGAAAGGAAAAGTATTGAAACAGAATGTTTAAACTAAATTAGCGTCAAAAACACGCCATATTTGGTTGCATATCTTCCCCCCAATAACTATACCAATCTTACAACCCATATTCTCCACCAGATTTCTTGTTTCTTCATTGGTTCTTCTTCTCTATCACTTTTTGCTCACTTATGCCATTTCAGGCGTGCAGGAAGATGAAGCTTTCTGTCCGTTGCCAGCTGGACAGTTTATCTTGGTGAGATGCTGTGCTTACTTGGTCTTCCGCTGGCCTTGTGTCCACACTTTCTTAAATTATAGGCGCGATGACCTACTTGAACAATCGACATTTGTGCGAGACGCCCGAACCACTCCACTCTCCGCCGCTCTGTTAACTGTATTTCTAATCGTGTTGCGTCTGGCCTTGTTGATGACTCTTTGCAAGCAGTGCATCTCACAGGTCGTGATCTTGCTCTCGAGAAGATTGCTCAGGGTCCAGGTTTGGCACTGATAGCAGGGTGTAGGAAGGAAGATGGAGTTTATTAGCTTTGCTTTAGTTTTCTCAGGAGTACTTGGGTGTTTGAAGAGCAGGGCTAACTGATAGCTAATGTTATTGACCTTCTGCACGCTGGTCTAAATTTCTCCCTCGCCTGATTCAGTTTGATCACATTTACACTCATGTGAGGTTGCCTGGCCTTCATTACCTTAGTTTTTTCAACGCTAATCTTCACACCATACTGTTTACATGTAGCACTTAAGTTGCTGAAGTGTTCCTGGAGTTGTTCGTCTCTTCAGTAGGTGAACTCCTGATCATTGTGTTACGATCTGGTGATTGAATCGGCCAGTCCAAAACCTTCCATCTTTTCCCCTGATGAAGTCTTTTTTTGAGGTGACAGTGTGTTTTGGTTTATTTTCATGCTGCATAATCAAGTCCCTCTGATTACTTTGGATGCGATTCTCCATAAATCTGCAGATAATGTGTTTCTGTAGACTTCTGTGTTGATTGTGCTGCTACTCAGTTACATCATCATTGGCAAGTCTAGAGACTTTTTTAGGGGAGCTCAAACACCCCTAAATTTGATCTGAGCAACAATAGGAAGAGCAATGTAGTAATAATAATGCATTTTATCATTAATTTTCTGACATGCCCTTCTATCGTTATATTATTACACAATCTAGAGAACTCTGGCCACTCTCTCCAGTTGCATGGTAATGGACATCCCAATAGTATTTTACAGAACTCATATTATTCTAAGCATGACTAGAACAGGCTGGTTGCTGTTACATTGAAGTAACAGACTACGTATCTATACATAGTTCCCACATGACGTCACAACATACAAGCAGCCACCATTGCTATAGGCAAGCTGTAGGCAGCTGTGCATTCAGGACACTTGAGGAAACGTCGCCAACCCAACCATGAACAAACTGATTGTACGCCTCCAGTGACTTGTAGGCCTGGAATTGCTCACTGGTACAAAAGCTGTGTGCCAACACAAGATAGTGGTACATGTCCTAGACCCCCATTCGACCCCCATTCCACTGGAGCCGTAATAGCGCCGATTATGGCGATCTGTGGCGATTTAGCGTTCCCGATCAAAACGGCACAAAACAGTGTGAAACGACTGAATATTGGGTTCCTGACAATCTATTGCCGTTATATTCCCATCAAAAGGTCAGCATTCATGTTGAGACCCTGCCGCGTTGCCATGGTGTTCAGGATCCACTCACATATTCTCTTTTGATGTCGATATCGTGTGGCATCATTGCCCCCGATCATGCCGTTTTGACCAGCTGTTATCGGCAATACCAGGACTATGCCGGAAATGCAACGGGAATTGCGCGTGATAAACGGCAGTTCAACGACAGTTCACCGCCAATAAAATGTCTTTCATCGTTATAGTATTGAATGGGTGGCAACGCTGAAACGTCATGGTTCAGCTTTTCCTTTGCTAACGAGTATGGATCCACACCTATTACACCGATCTCCTCATCGTATCTCTTTCTATCCTCCATACTTAACGGTTGTACAGAGTCTTTCTCCTTTTGCCTTTTCATGATTTTGATCACAAGTCGAATCCGACATCAAAACAGTTTAAAATTCGCGGGGGAGATAAACAACTTGCCAACAAAGATGGCGTCGCTTAGGAGGTCACGTGACCAAAAAAACGTGTCTGTGGGAACTATGTATTCTTCACTAAGCAGTAGCCTACCTGATCATCTCTGATGCCCTACAGTACACAGTGAAGGGAGGGTTTGTATGATCCCAGAAACTTTAATGTAAAAGTAAATCTCTTACATTTGATACTTGCACCGGCGTTTGGAGAAGCAACGCAATTTGTCAATGTCTGTATTGCTCGATGTTTTAATGGACTACTGCCATGCAGTTCTGAGGCTGAAACAATGTTGTGCACATTTCTCCTCTTATCTGCTCGCCCACAAATTGATCTTCAGCTTACTTTGGAAAATTCTGGTCACCATGATTGAAGCTTTGCCTCAGGTTTCATTACCTAAACAAAGGATCCACTCTAAAACATTTATCAGACAGAAATTGGGAATTGTCCATTCTGAAATATTCTTAGACCCTACAATAGAACATCCAACTAATTAGATTGCTTCTGAAAGTAACATTCTAACGTGTTTGTAAGTGAAGACGTGAATCATCTCTGTCCATCATCAATAAAAATGATTATGTTCCAGAAGCAGCAGTGCAAACACGGCCTCCACCATGCTTCACAGGTGAACTTGTATGCTTAGAATCACGAGCAGATCCCTTCTCCATACTTTGGCCTTTCCATCACTTTGTCTCATCAGTCCATAAAAATGTGGTTTATATCTTGCAGTATGGCCTTTATGTTGTTGTCCTCCAAGTCTCCTTTGAACAGTGGCCTGTGATATTTCTGCTCCTGCTCTATGGAGGTTGTTCGCGATGTTATTAAGTATTTTATTTAACTGCTACCACCATTTGCGTGTCATCAGTTGCTATTGTTTTCCTTGGAGGATTGGTTCTCAGTATGGTTGCTCAGCACACCGGTGGGTTCCTTCCTTATCAGGACATTCCAAATTGTGGTACTGGCTACGTTAAATGTTTCTGAAATACCTCCGATGGATTTTATCCATTTTCTCAACTCCAGAAAGGCTTTTCTTCCACAGACAGCTCCCATGTTGATCTACACACCTTAACTAAAACTGCAGTCTTCACAGTTGAAAGCCAGAGCTGGAACTGAGAGTAGATATCCAGAGCAATTTATCCATTAAACAGTCACTCTTCTATGACATACCTGGGTAACAAGAGATGCCTGTCACTTTTCATGTTTCAATACATACGCTCACTTGAAAAACTGAGCAGTTTGATAGAAGATGCATTATGTTCTATGTCGTTTAACAGGTCTAAATGTAAATGGGGCATTGCTGTCACAGAGAGAAAACTGAATGCGATGTAACTGTGACCACTGTTGCTCTACCAGAAAGCGATAGAGGAAAGCAAAACTTAGCAAATGCTGCAAAGTTTGAGAAGTGGACTCCATTGGGTGTTTTTCCAAAGGGGTCATGGAGTCACCTAAACAACTGTTGTGTTCAGTGTGCCGCGCTGACAGTGTAAACCAGACTTGATTTCCCTCCCTGTACATCAGAAGGCAATGCTGGCTGGCAGTCAGAAGGGAATTAATTACACACTCACAGATTCACAGTTCTGACTGCAAACACAATGAGTTCAGCACAAACAAACACTGGTCAGCATTCACTGCCGCGGATGAATAAAACAACACCAGTCATTATCTACGCATCTTATGTCTCCTTTGTCTCAGTTGCTCCACTTTGGCCAGAATTTGCTGACAGCCTTTATTGTGCAGTTCAATATCAGAGACAAAAATGCACCCGGTTCCTTACTCTCAACGATCCTACTGCCACGAGACAATCAACTATCATTTAACTATCTCCCTTGCTAATGAATAAAAACATAATGCATCACTGTAATGTGAGGCATTTTCCCTCTGAAGAACCCATATTGAAATACATTTGTTAAGACTGAACCTATAAAAGCCTTCTACGTCAGGCCTTTGTCCCTGCTATAAACTCAAATGCTTGTTGACGATCAAACAAAAACGCTACTGTGTGATTGTTGCGCAATCAGAAAATGGAAATGATTATAGTCTTGCGTTCATTCAGTGCAGTTATAGCTGAAAGCATCATTACAGAAAGGCTAAATGAACATCATTAGATCTCGTCTAATTTCACCCCAGTTGACTTGTTGAGAAAAGCAAGGCCTTTACATTCAGCTGAATTAACATTTCTGTGTCACTTGCTCCTTTCTGCAAATCTGCACCATTTAAATATTACCAAGTCATACAAAGAATAGCTGTATCATTAATTGTAATTTGAAATAATGGCACAGCTTACACATTGAGTTGTTTTTTGGTGAACAGGAACAAAATGGAGCACTTCCATTATTTCTGAAAATCTCCCACTTAGAGCTAAATGATTTAAAGGCACACTATTAAATATTTGATGTTGATCACTGCTTGTTTACCAGAGCGCTTGTGACATAGTAGCTCAATCGGCTCACGATCCCTCACAGTTCACGTTATCGTCATGCGTGAAGCACAAAAAGAAAGCGACATGCTTTCCTGGCATTGGTTGGCCGCATTCCACCAATGACAATTAAAATCCACTGAGAAGTCAACGACCCCACAGTAGCTCTTGACCATCACTTACCTTGCAAAGGACACTATTATGTCATGATAGAGAGGCACATGCAAACATCTCTGCTGTCATTAAACCTGCTGTCATAGTTAACCAATACTCCTAGGAGTAGCGATTCTTGTGAAATGAGAAAAGTGCCTGTAGTAGCCTTGACCTTGAGTACAGTTTGAGTGAAGACCCCTTAGGAGATCATTACATGCAAGTTTCACTAAACCTGACCGGATGAGTTAGAAACTGTGATAGGGCACCTAATGGCAAAATCCAGACTCGCTTCCAGTTTCTTACATTCTCAGCCCGTGTATCTTAGGGTGGCCATATTCAAGAAGGGGATGGACTAGGGCCTTGTAAAAGGTATTGACAGTGTCTTTGTTGAATACCTTGGTAGGGTTTTTCCATATCAGCCACTTATTCTACTGACGGTGGCACATGTCATGGCCTGCCCTGTCACGATGGTTCTTGTTCCTGTTCCTCCTCTAGCTCAGGTTTCTGCTGCCTGAAGTATTAGATGTTGGTTTCAAAGGATTCTTAGGTCCTCGCTTCATGTAACCTCTTCCAGTGGGGTTACAAGTGTAGTAGGATTCCAACAGTTCCCTAGTCTCATCTCTTGTCCATTTGCACCTTGTCCTTGTTATAGTAGCCCGCGTTTGGCCAGATTTGCCAGACTGCTAACTTTTTTCCATATTAGCTTTGTATTTTTTGCGTCTTGTGTGTTTTTACAAGTAAAACTGTGCCTTTGGATGCTCCCTTGTATTCTCCTCAAGGGGTCGCCACAGCGGATTAATCCACATTGCTAATTTGGCAGAGGTTTTACTTCCTGACACAGCCCTCCATATTGAGAGGGGCTAGTGTACCCACCTGGAATGTAGTGTAAACCACTACACTATGGGGACACTAATTCCTATGCTGTTACAAGTAAGCATTATCATTTCAGTTGCTGTTACCAGCTAAAGCACGAGCTTCAAATCAGCCACGTACAGAGAACTTTTGGAAACAATGACTGGAATGAAGTACCGTGTTGTGAGACGCACCACTGTACAGGAAGAAAAAAAGCAACGGAGCTACTGTAAGTGAGAGACCAAGCTTTGGGTTTAACCTGTGACGCGTGCTAGCTTACTCGATGCCTATAAGGTGCATGGCTAATGCTTAGAACACGCATGTTCACGAACGCCACAGAGTCCAGCACCTGTTTTGCAAATCCTTCCCTTCTGCCATCACGCCCTACAGTGAGTGATATGAGGCTGACAGTGAGTTAGTGTCTGTTCAGGCTCTGCAGACACTGTAGAGCTTCAGCCCGTGCAGCTGCAGAGTAACGTCCCACATACGGACACAAAGAGGAAGACTGTCTCCCATCTCTCAGCGAGTCGGCAGCTTTGAATTGTGTTCTTTATTAAACAAACCTTTCTTGTAATGCTTGGACCCCCTTTTGCCTCCAGAACTGCCTTCTTTGTCTCAGAGATTCATCAAGGTGCCGGAAACTTCCTCAGATGTTGCCCCATATTGACATGTGACCCTCCTGTTCCAACACATCCCAAAATACCCCAGCGGACTGAGACCTGGTGACTGTGGAGGCCATTTGAGTACCGCAAACTCGCTGTCATGTTCAAGAAACCAGTTTGAGATGATTTTGGCTTTGTGACACAGCGCTTTGACGTGCTGGAAGCAGCCATTAGAAGACGGTACACCGTGGTCATAAAGGCATGAATGCAGTCAGCAAAAAAAATACTCAGGTAGGCTGTGGCGGTTTAAAGGACACTCGCTTGGTGCTAAGAGGTCCAAAGCGTGCCAAGAAAATCAAATCAAATCAAGCTTTACTGTCAAATTGCTATACATAATCAACTGTAGTGCAAACTATGGAGAGAGCTTTTCACACGCATATTGCCTTAAAAAGAAGTACTGCAGTAAGATAGAGGTAACTCTATAGAAGTAAACTGTTACACTGAAGAGTGCAAAATGAGCAGCAGTCTGTTATTAAGGTGCCAGAAACCGTGTGCTCACGTACGTAGGTTAAAGTGACAGCAGGAACGGTAAATAGTAATAATAAATGATGATAAATAATATAAATTAAGCTAAGGATAGCAACTGACTAAATGTAACCATAGCAGCAGTTTAGCATTCTGACAGCTTGTGGGAGGATGCTGATCAGTCTGGATGTTCTGCCTTTAATGCTGCAGAACCGTTCGCCTGATGGCAGCAGTTTTGGAGAATTTATGGAAGGGGGTGTGGACGGGTCCTTTGCAATGTTCAGTGCCCTGCTCCTGCATCGGCTCTGGAAGAGGTCTTGGACAGAGGGGAGGGGAAACTCCGATGGCCCTCTCTCACCGCCAGCAAGCCCGAGCCACTGAAATAAGGCCGGATGTATTTGTATTTTCACATTGTTTCCACCAAATTCTGGCCCTACCATCAGAATGTCGCAGCAGAAATCAAGGCTCATCAGATCCGGTCATGTTTTTCCAATCTTCTGCTTTCTAATTTTGGACGGACAGGAGGTACGGCCTGGCGTGGTCTTCTGCTGCTGAAGTCCATCTGCTTCGAAGTTCGATGTGTTCTGAGCTCAGGGATGCTCTTCTGCATACCTCGGTTGTCGTCTTCTTCTTCTTTCAGCTGCTCCTGTTAGGGGTCGCCACGGCGGATCACCTGGTTATGAATCCGCATATTTGATTTGGCAAAGTTTTTACGCCGGACGCAACCCTCACCATTTACCCGGGCTTGGGACCGGCACTACACTGGCTTGTGGGCCCCTGTGGCTGGTTTTTCTGCATACCTTGGTTGTAACTCTGGTAAATCCCAGGAGATCAGCTGAAATACTCTGATTATCCAATCTGACACCAACATCCATTTAAAAACTTGACAGTGTCTACATGCCTAAATGCATTGAGTAGCTGGCTCGGGATTGGCTGATTAGACAGGCAGTTTAACAGGTATACCTAATGAAGTGGCTGGTGAGAGTATTTACTTTTTATTTACATTGCTAAAAAAGCAACTGATAACATGATCTGTCATTGACAGGCTTTGTTCAGCATGTCTTTATTTAGCAGTAATGGGAGTAATTTCCCCCCGGGATTAATAAAATATTCTGATTCTTTGACATTTTAAAAATCAGAATACTTTATTAATGCCGGGGGGCAATTACTCCCATTACAGGCACCCGTTCAGTAAACAAATATCAATAAGAGGTACAGTGGCTGTACAGTTAGGAAGATGAAATGTAACAAGCTCTATGCTGAGTGAGTCGAGACGTTTGCACCACAGCCGGGCAGCGGGTAAAAGTCCAGGACGGTGATAACAGCCACAGGAGGAGGGACGGTGGTCAGACATCAGGTTTGCGGACATGCGACCGGTTGCTGCTTCTAACCGTTAAAGGAATGAAAAATTTCTGACTTCCTTCATAACCCGACAAACTGATTTCTTTTGCCAGGTAAAACATCTTCTGCTGGCTCCTCTGTTGACTCTCCAGTCTCTCCAGATTCTTCAGGCCTGTTTGGACTGAATTAGAAAACCTATTTCGTCTCCCCACAGAGAGGAGGAGCCCCGGTTGTGCCCTCTGGAATCTCACAACGAAAGATTCAATCCCCAGGTTTTTAAGGAGTGCTATTCATGGCTGATATTCAAAGGGAAAATTCCCATTTTTTATCTTTTTTAATGATGCCTTTCAGAATTTCCGTGGAGCACAGCACACACACCCTTTATGCACAGAAGAAGTGAGGGGGGGAAAAGAAAATTGTGTGACGTGTAATGCCATTAGCGCACTCTCGCCTCTGCTTCCAGTGCCAGGAGAGTGTAGAAGGGGGCAGAATCCGAGAGGCTTGTGTTTTTTCCAGCAGAGCGCGGCCTGTGATCCTTGAGCTGGAGGAGCTTTGCTGTCGCCCGGACACGCTTCCTGCACACGCAGCAATACCGGGGAACTCAAGCCTGATTGGAGAGGACAGGCCGGTCCACTATTTCCAGCAGGGTGTTCAGGATTCGGCGTGTGCGACAGCATCCTGGCAGGGACACTGGTCCACTGGGCTCTGACTGGCAGCGGGAGCCAACATGGCTCACTAGCAGCACACCTGATGACGGGGAGGTTCAGCCAGATAAGGCTGTCTTGATGCAGCCCACATGACAGCCAGCCATAATCATACATTCTCCTCCGAGCGCTGCCCGTGCCCGGAGTATCTCTACATGAGGCTGGAGGAAATCACTCTCCGGCTCAACGCGGCCCTCGCCAGTAACCGTGGAGTGGCGGACAGCCGAGCAGGCGGGACAGCCGGGTGGACAAATAGCTCGCGCTCGCGCGCTCCTTCACCGCGTGTCAAAAGCAATGCTCGACGCCCCGACTTTGAGGCGTAATGGCATTAAAGTTGTGAGCAGACAGCCGCTTGGAGAGGGGGCGCGTGGAGTCTAGAGTGCACTATTAAGTGTAATGAATGTCAGCGCGCCGAGCTCATCCGCCGCATCAGGTGCCAATTATAGAGGTGGGCTCTGATTTGGTTCGAAACTCAGTGCGCTGAGGAGAAGCTCCTTTGGCCTAACTGACATCTGCCTCATTAGCTCAGAGAAACAGGAGGGAAAGGCAAGCGCCTCTAGGCCTCCACGGGCTCTGGCTGGGGCACAGGGACACACATCCTCCTGACCGCACTCACTCCTTACCTATTATTGATGAGGGGGAGGGTGAGTGGAATATGAATGGGCG
Organism: Etroplus canarensis; assembly: GCA_015106775.1. Lineage (NCBI taxonomy): Eukaryota > Metazoa > Chordata > Actinopteri > Cichliformes > Cichlidae > Etroplus > Etroplus canarensis. The sequence goes on from VUQH01065985.1 coordinate 40,673, forward strand.
ACAGCACGAGTGACATTTGGAGGTGATTCTCTTGAGCGCCGTAGCCAGAGAGTTTGGCAGGGCGGCTCATTCATTAGTCAACACTGAATGGCGCTTCAAATCTTCACGGCATAAAGAGGTAAATAAAGCATTCATGGATATCATTGCCTCGGGCAGCGGGAGCAAACACTATTGATTTTGCTGGAGTGTTCTAAAATAATGGTCACAGATGTGTCAAGACATTCATCAAAGCGTCTCTAAGAGCCAAATCCTCAATGCAGTAAAAAGCCAATATGCTGCTCTGTTCTCTCCGAGTAATCGGAAATCTGTGCCAGTGCTAATAGTGGCAGTTTAGCTTCTCGCTACAATATACTTCCAGCCGATCACACGCAGGCGCGCACGCAGCAGACCTCCGAGCTCCAGTGTTTTTCCTTTCCCTGAAAAACGACATCTGCAGGCGTCTTAAAGCGCACATTTCAATCTCCAGTCTGGTGGACGCGCCGGACACGTGGTAGATTGCTCGCTCTAATTTGAGATCAGTGTCCAGCCTACGCCTGCCAACAGTGAGAAGAATATTGCACCTGCAGATTTATAAGTCCTGCGCGGTGCCGTCGCAAACCAACAAGCCTCGAGGTGCATGTTGTCTACTCTCTCAATAATACGTAATGCACTCACCGCTACAAAGCAGATTCTCCCAAAGGCACTGCCAGCTGTCTCGACAATATATTCTTGGTCGACTTGGTGGCACTGATTATTAAGCCCATGTATCACGGCAAACAGCAAGGCACAACAACAGGAGGACACGGTGACAACAGGGAGTGTTTAGAAGTGTCCACGCTGAGCCTCAGTGAGGGAATAATAGCAGGTCAGCTGAGAAGCGACCAGATGTTTTGACCTCTGCTGACCACAGGAGTATTATCTCCGGAGACAGTAATGGACTGATCTGTGCATCGATGCAGACAGTCTTTATCAAACGACCACCTATCAGGGAATGAGCACAGAGGGCAGAGGGTGGAGTGGGGCTTGAAAGCACTAACCTTATGTTCTGGAGAAAAGCAAAAAGTACTTTATTGAGACAAAAATGTCAGTAGTTTTTTTTTTCTTTTGGTTTCCCAATTGCCAAGACCTGAGAAAACAACTTTATAAACATTAGAACCTATTAGAACCCAGACCCATTCATCCCCACAGGAAAATTCTGGGGGATATACAGCGGACCGAGAGGCCCACTCAGTATTAGAACACTTAAAAAGTTTGTTACACACATGTCACCGTTACTTGTTCACACCTCTAAATCATTGTTTCAGATGTTTCAGTCACTCTAAAGAGCTCACTGAATTCCAGCGTGGTACTGAAATAGGCTGCCACCATTACAACAAGTCAGTTTGTGAAACTTATTTCCTCCTAGATGTTCCACCAAGTGGTATTTTTGCAACAAGGAAGCATTTAGGGACCACAGCAACTCAGCCTTGGAGTGGCAGACCACATGCAAGGGCCCAACACTCTGCTGAGTTCCAAACCTCCTCTGGCGTTAACATCAGCACGAAAACTGTGCACCAGAAGCTTCATAGCATGCAAGCTACATGCAAGCCTCACCTCACCAAGCAGTGCTGGTGTGGACTCTGGGGCAGTGGAAACGTGTTCTGTGGAGTGACAAATTATGTTTTCCTCTCTGCCCGTCTAATGGCAGATCCTGGTTTTGGTGAATGCCAGGAGAACGGTACCTGCCTGACTGCACTATTCCACCTGTAAAGTTTAGGCCCCTTGTTCCACTGAAGGCAAAACCTTAATGCTTTAGCTAACCAAGACATTTTGAACAATTCTTTCCTCCAAACTTTGTGGGAACAGTTTGAGGAAGGCCCTAATCTGTTCCGGCATCACCATGCGTCACTGCACAAAGCAAGCTCCGTGAAGGCATGGCTGGATGAGTTCGGTGTGGAAAGAACTTGACTGGCCTGCACAGAGCTCTGACCTCAACCCCATCAAACACCTTTGGGATGAACTAGAACGGAGACTGACCTCAAAACTGCTCTTCTGGATGAATGAGCAACAGTTCCCACAGATAGACTCCAAAGTCTTGAAGAATGCCTAGCCAGAAAAGTGGAAGTGTCTTAGCTATAAAGAGGGGACCAACGAAATGCCTAAGGAATTAGAACTGGATGCTATAAAAGCTGCTGCAGGTGAAATGTGTAGGTAGCTCGATACTTTTCTCCATATATAGCAAATGGTTTGAGTCAGTGTCATCACTGATGGCCTAGACCTCCCAGGATTAGCATACGGTCACTAGCGACCCGACCACGGACACGGTTGGGTTTTATTTTAGCCAGATGCCAAGTTTGCCTTTCAATTTCACTATCATACAATTTAGAATTATAGTTTTTATTTATTTATTTATTCTCATTCAAAGCTTTTCCATTTGGGTGCAGAAACAAAGACGAGCGCACGTTAACCAAAACCTAACCCTGGACGGGTCGTCGGTGACCTTGTGGCTGCCGGGAGGTTGCTGGAAAGTCGTGCTTCCACTGTCAACTATCACCCACGGCGATCAAAGCAACGTCGTTACTTTTTGAACGACAGAATAAAAAAGAAGCAAATCTGCTGTTCCTGTAAAGGCTAATTCCAGCAGATTCAGTCAGACCTCTCTGAGCTGTCACCACGAATGGGAATTTCCTTTCTGTGTATTTGACGGTGAAATTTAATACCACAAGACTGACTTTTGGATAGACTTCTATCTTGAGTGCAGGGAAATGTTCTAGCAATACCTACAGCAGGAAGGCTTACTCACCTGAGTAGCAAATGACAGGAAGATCCCAATGTGCAGCAGAAAGAGAGGAAGAAGAAAGAGTAACATTAGTAACATCAAGTATAGGTAACATTATTTAGTCCGATGATGAGGTTTTACCCTAAGCTGCAAAAACAATGCACCACTGCTCTTGAACAACAACATTTTGAGAGGCTTCGTTTTTCCATCTCGCCTCAACCGCAGTGTGACATGGCCTCAGTAAATCTATGGGCACTGTCTCAGTGCTGCAGTCCAATTAGACGGTTTCACCTGCCCAGCAGGGAATGAAGTCCAAAGTCTTCTCTCTGTCAGACCTGTGCACCAACACTGTCACATCGCTCTTCACAAACAGCCACTGAGGCAGGCCAATCGGCGCCGTCGTCAAGCCTCACGTTTCAGTGACCATCATGGCTCACTCGAAATGTTCACCTTTTGACAGGCCTCTGCTCTGGCTCCTTCCAGGAAGACACACACACCATAAATACTGCATGTCGGACAAATCTCAAGTACTCTCTGGTACAAGCAGACTGAAGCACCGAGAGAAGGGGGTGTTAAAATTCCTGACAACCTGAGGAAGAGGGTTGATGGATGCTGAGCCCAGGTTTGAGGGGCGAGGTTGTGGAAATACTTTAGAGGAGGTTTAACATATCAAAACTCCACTGAAAACTTATCTTTTGAATAAAAGATTGGTCAAGCCACCAGTTAACACTCCACTCCACCCACACGCCTATTCAGAAGCATCTATTAAGGCCAAGTCAGTGTGTATGAAAGATTTTGGGTGGGTCTCCAGTCACGACCTAGCGGTGGGAGCGTGCTCTCGAGGGCCCCTTTGGACGGTGCCGGCCAGTGACACATTGATGTATGAGCTCCAGTTTTCGCTCCCTCTCCCCCTCAGCGCAGAGAAGCAGGTGTGCTGATCAGCGCCACTTGATCTGTCAGTCGGACGGATAAAAATAGCCTTGGAGATTGAGCTGGGAGCAGCATTCGCCCAACTCTTTGGTGGAAACTCAATTGACTTTGAAAGGCTCTCAGAATGTTCTTGGCAATTGTGAACGCGCCAAAGACTTCCCAAGGTCAAGCGTCTTAAATGTAGCTTTAAAGTTATCTGTCAAGGATAACTGTCCCAGCTTCTTTTATGGAATAATGTTCTATCGCCCTTAACCATGTGCTCTGTACCACAAATTGTGCACAGATGAGCGTTCAGAATTCATCCACAGCGTGATACGGTGCGTCCTGTGAGCCAGATCCTTGTGATTTTTTACTGCATTCCTGTTCATTTACTGTCACATTAACTGGGGATGACCTGGGAGATCCTCTCCGGGGCTGCAGTCCCCTAAACAAATGCATAACTTTGCAAGTTTTTCAGGTTCCTGACTGAGAAAGATTGAGGGCAGCGACTGTGTGAGGGAGTAAAGCTGCAGCGTCAGCAGTTTTTTCATTGTGAAGAGATTCTGCTGGCTGTTTGAACAGCAGGCGGCTGTTACACCACATGGATGCTCAGAGTAATTAAATGTGCTCCGTTCCCTTTCATGTTCTTTTCTCTCTTCTTTGCCATCCCTTAAATCTGCACAGATAGGTTTAAAGAAGTGTTAATGCTGATGCTATTTGCTCAAACCTTCTTTTTATTTATTTTTTTAACCCCCTCCAAATATAGTTTAATTCATCACCTTAGCCTCAGCAGCAATGATAAAAAGCACCCATGTGAGCACGCGTGTCTGCAAGGCTGCATGATTAAGTCCTCAATTAAGTCCTCAAGGATTTACTTATGTTGTAGCAACGTTCCCTTTGACTGGGTTCACTTTTAATGAGCGTTTCTCTATTTCATTTCCACTTGACATGCTTCTATCAAACTTTGTCAAAGGTGCAGAATGAGGTGCTAAGAAGAAGCTCGTCTAATTAGCTAGCCACTTGTGGTGGTCCCAGCGGCAAGTGCCATTTCAAATAGCGAAGCTATTATTATTATCACTCCCACCATTAACACAAATGTGAGGTAATGGGCCATTTAACGTGGCTTCCTAAATAAACACCTTGCAAAACGTATTCACATCACAGGGAGACGGAGGCTCAGTACGTGGTCAGGGTAGGCTGGTCAAAAATGAAAAAATAAAATAAAATGAGGGCTTAAAATAAGAAAAAAATTCTTTGCTTGAAATGCAGTTTGGGAAAAAGGGAGTTATTATTTTTTATTTTTTTACACACTGTTCATGTGGCAGTGACTGGAATAAGAGCTCCAGCTGCTCCCTTATATTTTCCCAAGGGGTCAGCAGTGCAGATGAATCCACATGAGCAATATGGCACACTCTTTACAGTAGCTGCCCTTCCACGCTGGGAGAGACCTGTATCCCCGCCTGGATTTGAACTAGGGCCCCTCTGCTTGCAAAAGAAATGTGTAGACCACTATGCAACAGAAACACCGGTGACTAGACTAAGACATCTGCAATAAAACTACAAATGGAAGACATATCAGTTGGTGGTTTGGGAGTCCCTCTCTAATAGTGATGGTTACTTCATTCTATGACATTTTATGCACCAATTTGAATCTTTCTGCATGAATTTATATTGGAAGTGTATTTATTCAAAGAAAACTATGCACATCCATCCCTCCATCCATCCACCCTCTGTTGCTTATCAGCGTTTTGGGTTGAGGGGGCAGCAGTCTAAGCAGAGACTTCCCCTCTCCATTCCCAAGCCAGCAGGGAGATACAATTTCTCCAGCACGTCCAGGGTCTACAGCACAGATGGGCATCTAATCAGGATGCTTCCTGGATGCAGAGGAGGCGTCCAGGAAGCATCCCGATCAGATGCCTGAGCTACCTCAGCCGGCAGCAGCTCCACTCTGAGCTCTTCTGAATGACCAAGCTCCTCACATTATCTCCAAGGGCGAGCCCTGACACCGTTTGGAGGAAGCTCATTTCTGCCTCTTCTATCTGTCATCTCAGTCTGTCCATCACCACCCAGAACCCGTGGCCATAGGTGAGGGTAGGAAAGTAGAATAACCAGTAAATGGGCAGCTTTGCTTTCTCTTCACGACAACAGACACATCACTGCAGACACTGCACCGCTGCTAGTCATACACCCCCATGGCAACACATTTCCTCCACCATGTTTGCAGATGATGTGGTATACTTCAGATTATGACTTGTTTCCTTCTTTTCTCTTCCCGTCTCTCTGGGCAGGCTCTTCTATGTGTTTTCTGGGAAAGTCTCATCTTCCCTTCCTATTCTTCAGTTGAAACTGTTGGTTTGCACCTTGTTGTAACCTTCTGTAGTTACATGCATGAAGGCGTCTTTTGACTTTGGACTTTGACACGGGGTTTGTCTTAACCCAGTAAAGACTGCTGTGGTCATACTCTGGCCTTGTAGACGTTTTGACGCTCTACCAGATTTTAGATTGTCCAAAACCTATCTGGAAACACATACACACACACAGAACCATGTTCTTACTATGTGACAGTTAAATAAATAAGCAAGAACACTATTAATAGATATAATTATCTGTAGTCCAATCTAAAAACAGCCTAACACTGGAATGCCAGCACGTTGCTGGAGAACGTTAAGCTCTGGATATATAGCTGCCTAATGCACATGTTACAGTTGAACGTCCGCTGAGACAGTCAGGCATTAAGTGTCTCAAATTTAAAGTGCTGACTCGCTAAGTCCCCTGAGTGTTTCATTCATAACTTGAAAGACCACCCTGATCCCAGATCAGCTCTTCAGCTCAGTGAAAAAAAACATGCTCATATTCCATCTAAGAGGGAGATTAATGGCATTAGCAAAGAATCCAAAAATAACAGACAAAAGACTTGTCTGTTTCCTGTTTGGAGAAGAATATGTTCCAGACAAAACAGTCGTGGGTGTCAAGACTTAAATGTCTGGGTTGGTGAGCATTTAAAAGCATCCAGATACCTCAGGCAAGAGGTCCCAGCACTGAAGACAGAAGAATTAATTATGTGCATATGCAAAGACGTCAAGACATAATCTAAAGAAAGAAAATGTAGCCAAGAGGAGCTCCTGGAAATGGCTGATGGAAGCGTGTTCCGTCCATATTATGCCAACCAGTACTTTTAGTATGATGTCTTCATTGCTCTAATATGCTCTCGCAAGTAAAAATAATAAGAAAAGCTTGAACTTGCCTTCATATCAGATTTAATTTTATTTCATCAGTCTGCTTTGTTCATGCCCTGGGACCACTCAGCATAGAGCAAAATAAATGCTGGCATGGAAACATCATCACAGAAGCAGGAATTAACTGCGAGTAAATAATTCCACAGCGGAGCCTAGAATAGCACAAAGCAAGCCAAAAGCCATACTACAATGAGGGCAAGAGAGCCCTCCCTCCATTCAACAATGCACGACAAGGGGGAATGAGGATGGCACCAAAATGGAGAGCACTTAATCTTCGAAGTGCTCTGAATGAAGTCGGGGCTTTTGTCATTGGCTTTTTGGCAAGAAGTTCCGTAAATCATGTCCAATAGCTCCCATGTCTTGGAAAATACCCTTCTGCTGCTTGTTCAGACTATGCAAAATAAGTCGACGCGCTACCACTGCGTGACTGGTCCCGTTTCAGGGACTGTCAAGGATAGGGGTTGAGGGGGAATATTTTACACAAATCATCTAAATTACTGTCAGGAGAGTCAGCCCAGGGGAGAGGAAAATCGGAAGGATGCCTGCTGTAATCTCTGCAGAAAATAAATAAACCAAGCATGTCCGATTAATTGCTGTCTCCGACTTGGCCTCTCCATCGTCTTTGGGGAGCCGAGCTGCCGCAGAGCTGGATGGCCATCAGAGTAAAGAAGAAAAACAGAAAGGAAACGAGAGGGTGGAGGTGGTTACAGCGACTCAAAAGGCTTAGATTTGCTGTTCCAGCTCCCTAATTCCAGTTCAGGTTTAAGTAATTCATAGCCATGATTTTACCTTTATACGTCACCAAGGGCGCCTCTGTCGGCTCTGGATTTAGAGGAAAGAGACCTCGGAAGTCCAACACTTTGATAAAAGACGGATGTTGCAGCTGAGACCGACCCCATGTGGAAGAGGACGTCGAACGAAACGATAACAGATGAGATATTGATTCAGGGCTGATTACAGCCACACAGATGAATGTCAAAATATTGTCACCACCTCATTCTTCATTATATTATCACTGCAGGGACAAAAGGACAGCCAGAAGCAGATTAATTCCACTGGGAGAAATCCCCAGCAAAGGTTTTCATGTCAAGGTTAGCTAAAGTGACCTCACAATACATGATGATAGACTCGGTATCAGATTCAATTAAGTGGAACATGGTCGCACCACGGCGCGGCCCTGTAATGGAATGGATGTAGCGCGGTGCTAACATTTCCAGGGTTAAAAGTTCAGTTTTCCTTTTTGCACTGAGCATGTCATGTAGGGAACTGTATAAAAGCTTCAACTAAATACAAGGTACCATAAGTCATGTCAAATCCTGGAGCAGCACAAAAGCCAGCAGATACCGTGCGTCTGTGACAGGAGAGGTAAAGTAAAATGTATACTGTGAAACCTCAAGCAATCAAACACCACAGCTCTACCTTTAAGATGCCTCTATATCATGGATGTATTATCTATATGCTCATTTCTACCTCCTTATTTTTCACTCTTGGACGCTAGAAAAGAAGCTTCGGTTGATTCACCACTAAAAATAATCCTTATTTTATCCCAGGCCTCGGTGCAGCCCAAGGCTATAGCTAACTAAAACTACATGAGAAAAATAATGTTACTTAACTCAAATAAAAATAAAACTAGACAAAACTCACTAAAACGACATCGTGAGCTCAGGAAAGTAACTAAAATAAAATAAAAATACACAGGAAATTGGATTACTTTATTGTCAGTTCAACTACATTTAAACACACAGTGAAACAAAATAGCGTTCCCCCAGAACCCGGTGCCCCACACAAGGGTAAATGCCGGCCGGCCAGGGCCCGCCTCCGGCCCAGCACAACACCCCGCCCGCGATGTCCTCTTCCCCGACCACCGGCATCAGGCGACGCCGAGGACTGAAGGCCCGGTCCACACAGGAAGCCGAGATCCGGGCCCAAAAAAACCGCCCAGCCGCAGCATCAGCCGTGCGACGATACCCAGACGCTGCCCGGCAGGTCATGAAAAACAACGCCGCCGGATCGCCAGTTAGCACCGTCTGTGGACGGAGCTATGGAACTACGACGGCGTCTGGTTGTCCCCGAACCTCTTTCGAACACGAACACCACCGTCCCGGCGTCCACAACACCCGAATACTGGGTCAAAACCGGGACAATCACAGGGGTACAAGCACCTCCTTGGTTCAGGAGTGGCCGCGTGCTACTGTAAGGACTCTGGTGCAGCCCCTGAATTTAAGTCACCTTTTTAGCGATCGAATGCAACACCAACCATCATACCATTCCAAGAAACCGAGCATGCAGAGCAGTATGCAGCTCATATAGACCAGTTTTCTGTATGCGGACATCATGTTTAATATGAGCGTCCACCACTGAACTAGTAAACAACACTGTGTAAAAGTTTTGAGTCGCCCCTCATTTCTTCATATTTTACCAGCAAAAAGGTTTATTGAAACACGTTCAAACATTAATGGAAACACAGTACATAAGGCAAAAAGAATAAGTTTGTATTTGACAGTGGTATGATCCTTTATTCTCTAACACAACCTGAACTCTCTTAGTTTTCTGCCATTTCTTTAAGTCATCTTCAGAAACAGTTCTCCAGGCTTCTTGAAGGACATTCCTGTCAACGTGATCCCACACTGCTTCAGTAATGTTGAGTTCCAGGCTCTGGGTAGGCCAGCCTATGACTGATACTGTTCCACTGTTAAATTTTCTATCCAGGTAGGCCTTTACTGCACAGGCAGTGTGTCTGGGATCACTGTCATGCTGAAACGTGACGCCGCTGCCAACCAGACACGTTGCAGGTGGAATTTTGTAGTGGATCAAAACCTGCTCCGTGTTCGTGAGTTCATCAAATTGACGAGATGTCCTGGCTGAAATGCAGTCCCAAATCACGACAGAGCCTCCACCATCTTTTTCAGATGTTGTAGGTACCCACTGTTGTACCTCTCTCCTGAACTTCTCTGTACGCATTGAATGCAAGCTTTCAAATATGGATGCATCACTCCATAAGGTCAAATGACACTGACTGTTAGTACATTTGTGTAATCTGGCATAACTCAGCCTTTTCTCCCTGTTCAAATTCCTTAAGGATGTCTTCTTGACAGCCACCCTTCTACTGAGACCATTTCTGAAGAGGCTTCAGTGAACAGTAGCTGGGTTAATTATAAAGGGCCAGATGCATCTTTTATAAAATTTTAGGCCTGTCCCTTCTTTGTTGTCCTCCACTTGTCCAGTTTCTCCTTTTTTTAATGACACGCTCCACACCATGCTGAAATATGCCAAGTTTTTTCAGCTAATGGTGCTTTGGGAATCACCTCGTTGGTGCAAAAATACTAAAAAGAGCTTCAGAAAGCCTGGGGAACTATTCGTCAAGACCATTTTAAAAATTACTAGAAAGTCTGGCTACATGGAGTAAAAAACCTAAAGAAATGAGGAGTGGCTCAAGATTTTTGCACACTGCTGTATAATGACTTTTTTTTTTCAGTTTTTAGTTGTTATCAAAACAAATTAAATTCTAATATCTGTTGTTTCTACAGTCATAGTGGTAGGTGGTAGCATACTGGCAAGTTATTATGCTTAGACGTGTCCTAAACGCGTTAGTGGATTGCATTTTACTGCCTTACATCTCCCAGGTGAACCTAATGAAGTGGCCGGTGAATATATATTCCTTTTCATTCCCCACCACCATAGCGCTGCTGCTGCTGCTGCTGCCGTGCTACTTTCTGGTTTCAAACCAAAGGCCTGGCACTGAGAACAATAAGCCCAGATCCCTCAGGAGAGATATGCAACACAGCTCACAGTACTTAATACTGGAGCACAAAAACAGGTCATTTATTGAGAGACAATAGAAGCAGTTCTGACCAATTATCAGGAAGAAACCTGAGAAATGTGATAAAAAATAGGGGCTGCAAAAGAACCAACATAAAGACAAAAGAGAAAAAATGAGCATGACGAAAGTGCTTCAGACACAATGACAAGCCAGTAATTAAAAGTTCAGTTAATAAAAATCTCAGTAATTAATCATCTAGATGTATGAGTGGATGGATGTTTAAATGGATGGGTGGAGTTTTTCCTCTAAGCTCTAACTTGTTGTATAATCTGGTAGAGAAGCCCCAGCCGCTCATCCTCTGCTCTGCTTTTGTTAAGTGTAGGTATAGATTACACCATCAGGTTATCTTTTAAACATCCACCAGGTCACTGGCAACCCATCTCACTGAATGGCGTTCGTTATGTTAACCTCCACCCTTCTGTATAACATTTTCCCCATTCGGAAGAGAAAAAAAAAAAGCATAAATCAATGTATGAGACTTCATCTAAAATGTAACATGTTCTGGTGTCGTCTTATTGAGTATGTGGGCAAAACAAAACTCAACACTATAACCCTAACCGTGCGTGGGTGGTCTGTGATGTGACTCATTTGTTTATATTTTCCAAGGAAAATGCGAAAAAATGGCAACGATTTATTCAAATGTGCAAACATCTTTGAAACTACAGCACAGAATAATAACATAAGGAAAAAACAGAGTTCTAATGAGTTCTAATGAGTTTGAAAGTCAATAATTGGTCTGAGCTCCTTTATTCTTCAACACAGCCTGAACTCTCTGAGCCAAGCTGTCATTTCTTCAAGTCGTCTTCAGGAATAGTTCTCCAGGCTTCTTGAAGGACATTCCAAAGCTCTTCTTTGGATGTTAGCTGCCTTTTGTTCTGTTCTCTGGCAACATGATCCCACACTGCTTCAGTAATTGGATTTGATTGGATTGCTTTATTGTTATTTTAACTACATATAAATACACAGTAACGAAACAGCATTCCCCTAGGACCTGGTGCCCCATACAAGGGTGATGCCGGCCAGCCAGGGCCCGCCTCCGGCCCAGCACAACACCCCACCCGCGATGTCCTCTTCCCCGGCCACCGGC
>VUQH01065993.1:3676-17888 GCA_015106775.1 Etroplus canarensis
CAGTCTGGTTGTGAGGGCCCGAATGCTCCGGTGCCTCTTCCTGGATGGCAGGAGGGTGAAGAGTGTGTGTGAGGGGTGTGTGGGGTCATCCACAATGCTGTGTGTGGTGTAAATGTCCATGACAGAGGGAAGAGAGATTCCATTGATCTTTTCAGCTGTCCTCGCTATCCGCTGAAGGGTCTTGCGATCCGAGACGGTGCAGTTCCCATCTCTTATGTAAATCCACATTCATCTGAAAAAGTTTACATTTTTACAAATGAACTCCTGATTAGATGCTAGTAATTTATTAATTATATATAACATGAGCTTTTTTGCAATCAATCAGTCATCAGTTATCAAGGGCCGAGACAGTAATTACTGGACCTCATGGATTTATTACCAGCTCACAGTGAGCTTGTCAGGTTGTGAGCCAACCCCTTTCCACTGAAATACTGCTGACCAAAATGTCATACCACAATATATATATATCACACTAACGATATGTAACATGACAGCAAGTTTTCTGAAAAGTCAATAAATTAATAGTTTATATAATGACCAGATTTTTAAAAAAAGCTTTATTTTTTACATTTTAAATTATATTATCAAAAATGAATGGCACTCATTTTCAGGTATTTTTTTGTTTGTTTGTTTAATTTATAGCTTCTGTGCTTTATTAAGAATGTAAATATATGAAATATAAAACACTTGAAAAATAATACAGGTCTAAAATATTAAATATAAACTGTCAGATCATTCAGTGTGTGAGGTGAGTGAACCCAAAAGCAGGACTGCAGGAGGCAGGTTCAAACAGAAAGCAAGCTTTTAGTAAAGCTGTTGTAATCAAACTTACAGGCACAGATGATAACTAAACTCAGACAAAATAAATAAATACACAGACTAACAAGAGACAGGAGGGTGAGGAGCACAGGTGATGACAATCAGGGGCAGGAAGCAAAACTGAACACAACACACAAGACCAGACAGATACAAAGTAAAACAGGAAGGGGAGGATATAGACCGGGAACATGACACAAGATTGAACTTGATAAGGGGACAGGAACAGAGCAGGGACTGAAAAACTAAACCAAGGAAGTAAATACAGAAGATAACTGAAAATACAAAAGCCCTAAGGCACACAAAAACACACCAAATTGCTGACAGAACTCAAAGAAACTTTTAAATCTTAAACTGTAGCAGAGAATTAAGCCGTGCTGATATTCACTTCTGGCTGCATCCATGGTACCGTGTAAGACTGCAAACCATGATCCAAATGATGAACAAACATTGTTGCAAACAGCACGGCTGTGCACTACTAGTTGCTCTTGCTAGTCAGGACAAGAAAGGTCAGTTAAATGAATTATTCCTCTTTTATTATGTTGCATTATGTTAGGGGTAACCTGGACCAAACATGATTTGCAACTCCCTACTCTTCCGATTCCCAGAAAAAGATCAGCAGCACAGAATGATTTGAAGTAGCAAGCAGCAGTTTATTGACATCGGAGGTGAGCAGTGCCTAAAATAACAAATAAAACCTTTTAATGAATCCTAGGCCCTATTCCAGGAAGCATGTTCAGCAAACTCTGCATCTGAAAAATAAAATCTGAGTTGATTAAATCTGAAATGGGAAGTTCTGAGTTTATGATTCCAGAAAGACTGATCAGAGTACAATCAACTCTCAGTTTGTTCCCCCGGAGTTAAGCATGTGTGCGAGTAAAGACAGAAGCCCATCATCAATGATGCCAAGATTCACCATGGCAACAAATGAATAAAAAGCAGAGCCTCCATATTAAACCAGTAAAATATGAATGAATGTGTGTTATTGTGGACCATTAAGTATAGCTTATATAAAATGACTATGAAAAGAATTCACCCCCACCCCCTTGGATGACATCCTTTTATTGATTTAACCCAAAAGAAAACAAGGTTACATGCATGTAACAAACACTTCATGTTCTACAATCCTCCTTATAAAGCTCATACTTGACCTTAACTTATGAAGTCCCTAAAGAAAAATGGGTCTGGGTTCTTATGGGTTAATAAAATGAAATCATTGTCAATATGATTTTGTTTTTTGACAGGAATTTGCACAAAAATTTTCTTTAATGTCAAAGTGAAAACAGAGTTTTACACACTAATGACAATTAATTCAAAATATAAAAGGTAAAGTAAACATTTGTATTAGTTTTCACCTTCTTCAGGTCATAATTTAGTAAATGCACCAGTCAGAGAACTGAGTCTCTGTGGATTTGTCTCAATCAGGCTGGCACATCTGGACACTGACATTTTTCTACATTCTTCCTTTCAAAACAGCTCAAGCTCTGTCGGGTTGCTCAGGGATCGGGTGTGAACAGCTGTTTTCAAGTCAAGGCAGATTGAGACAAGTGCCATACTCCTTCTATATCTTAATAATGGATTTGACTGAACTCCGTGGGATGTCCAGTGAGTTAGAAATCTTTTTGTAGCATCTCCTGACTTCCACTTCCACTGATCTATTCTGATGAACCGGAGACTGGACCTGCCAGAGACAGGTGTTTTTATAGTACACTCACTTGACAGAAATCAACTGCACTGAGGTGATCTCCACTTCACATATACATACAGTACTGTATATATATATTGTTGAAACTTAGAATGAAAGACTTGGTTTTGAAAGAAAGACACATTTTTTATTTATTATAAGACTAAGATTAAGACATAACTCTTAATTAATACATTTTAAAGGACTCTTGGGTGATAAAGGTAATATCTATACTGGCAACAAAGGCCCATTTTGTGCATCCAACATTCCTGTGTTCCGGATGAAGCTAGAATCATGTCTGATTTTATACATTTTGCATTTAATTTCTAAATCTAACCAATTAGCTATAACTTTACAGGGAAAAATGCAGATGACTCAAACTGATGATAAAAAATATGGATCAAACAGATGACACAGTTTACTGATGGATTTATGATTATGGACATACCCGTTCCATGTAAAGATGCCAAGGGTAAGAATTGCAGTTTTCAGACATTTTACCTTTCATTGTATGTAATGTCACATTTGTGGGTAAATTATGAAATGTTTTTTTCTCCAAATGATAACATTTTATTTGAAAAAATTCATGAAGTCGTCACTCCTGAGACCTAAGGAAATACAGGGCTCAACAGAGGTCTGACTCTCTGTGAGCTTGACTACAGTGCTGAAAACAACCTGGGGTTGTTCCTATTCTCTTCTATCAGTGATGAATAGTAAGATTTCCTAGCTTTAGAGAGGGCTTTGTTTTTTTAATAGATTAGTAGATTATTTCTCCAGGCCAGATGAAGGTATTCTAAATTAGTGGACCTGGAATTTGGGCTTATTTTCTTATTATGAGCCTGGTCCTCGTTATGTTTTTTATCCATGTGTTTTTTGTTCTTTGGTTATGTCCTTATTCTATATCTTCGGGTTCTTGTTTTGTGTTTTATGCCTATATTATATTAGCAGGTTTTAGTTATTTCCTCTAGTGGAGCTTCTTTTTCCTCTGTGTTGCAAATTTATTGTTACTTTGTCCCTTAGGCATAATAACCAGGGAGAGCCTGGTCTGGGTTATGATTATCATTCTTTCCTCCCAGTATTTCTCAGTATGTCATCTCTGTGTCTCTCTTCTCTCCATGTGTTTAGTGCACTTTTTGTTTTATTTTCTTAGCCTTCTGTTTCCTCTGCCTTTCCTCTCATTTACTTCCTGCTATAGTCTTCCCTGACTGTTGTCAACTGTGACCCTCTGCCTCCTGTCTTAGATCTGTAATCAGTCTTTGTAGTCATAGCTCCATTTCCCCTTGGTTCTTTGTCTTGGTGTTAGTTGTCCTTGTGGTTTTAGTTGCTGTCATGTTGTCAGTCTTTCCCTTAGTCGTCTGCTCCCCACACGTCCTTTGTCAAGTTGCCTGTTGGACTCCTTGTTTGAGGCTTTGAATAAAGATTCGCTTTCTGTTGCTCAACCATTTCATGTCAAGCCTTTGGGTCCTCATTCCTGCTCCACCAGACCCTCATCATGACAAGTGATGCTACAGTAAAGTACAGTAAATGTTTTAGAGGAATTGACAGACAGTCTGTCAGCTGTCTAACTGTCCACAGAGTTAGAAAGACGGAGCGTAAAGATTTTATTCTGAGCTGATAATGAATATGTGATGTAAATGCTGTCTCCATTCTTACACTGACAACAGATTGATAACAAAAGTGCATAGAATAAAGAATTAATGTCTAAAGGGGATTTCAGTGTTCAAAAAATGCAGACTTCAGCAGATTAATTTGGCTGCTATCTGCTTTGATTGAGACTTTGTGAATGAAAAAATGAAACCAAGTCACTTGGTTCAGGGTCAGCAGGAAGGGAGGAACCAAAGAGAAACTTAGAGTTCATAGAAGAAAACCTGCTACTGAGCAGATTAGCTTGTTACCCCAGTAAGTAATGGATCAGCTGAGCACCATCTACCCCAGTAAGAGTCACTATAAGAGGAACAGATGAAACAGATTTATAAAGGACTTAAAAATATATATAACATGCAACCTGTTACTGCAAATAAGACGAGAGCAATGCTGTGAAATAAATAAGTAAATAAATCTTGGAAAGCATAGGCATTTATTTTACCTATGAATTAATGCACAGAGTTCTAATATATTTATGACATGGGTCACGGCATGGTTGATGCTGAAGTTTATTTCTAATGTGGTAACTGCACTTTAGAGATGAGATTTTAACATGATATATTTGCAGCAGGTTACACTGTGTATTCAGTTCTTAAATTCTCCTGTAGTCTAATAAAGGAGATGTGGAAATCAGTTTATTTTGTCATCAGATCAAAGTGAAATCATTTAATTAAATATTGACAGTGACAGATAGCCTACAAATTTAATGGATCAATTGTCTCATCTGAATTTAAGTAGCTGCAATTCCATCATTCTGAAAAAGGCTTCGAAGCAGATTATGGCTCAACATAAAAACATGTACAACATACGTTTTCTGCATCACCAACTTAATATATGCAAATTCCCATCATAGTGCCATATCTACACTGCTGTTACTTTGCATTCAGTAATATTAGTAAGGGACTACTGAGTGGATTGCAAATATAAAATGTATTGCTACAGCAGAGAATCTATAAACCATACTAAGTACACCATAAATAAAATAATTAGTGAAAAAGTAACACTTCCAGATGATTTTCAGCAGAAACTCTGAACATAGACCTGCTATGGAACAGCTTATGAGTTCAGCATAGCTTAAAGAGAGCCACCTTCATGACACTGAAAACACTGACTTTAAGCTCTCTCTCTCTCTCTCACACACACTCATACACATCCGGAAGGAGGCACTGATGTAAACAAACACCAGATGATAATGGATCCTAACAGATAATGCACAACAGAATTCATCTTTAACATTTTTTGTCCAATTTATTCAAATCCATTTCTGCACAAGTCCGAACAATCTCAATATTGACCTTTTGACTTTATCTCCAAACCATCTCAATCTGTGCTGTCCCTCTGTTGTGCTTATTTCTAATCCTGTCAATCCTCGTCACTCCCAGTGAAAATCTAAGCATCTTCAACTCTGCCACCATCAGCTCTGCCTCCTGTCTTTCTGTCAGTGCCACTGTCTCCAAAGCAGACATCGTAGCAGGTCTTACTACTGTCTTGTAAAATTCCCGTCCACCCTTGCTGCTATCATTGTATCTTTCCTTACAGTCCAGCCCCTCATACAACTCACAATATGTCATTTCCTTTGCCTTTGCCATGTCTCTCTTTGCTGTATGCCTAGACTTCCAGTATACACCAAATACTTTCTTGGCTGTTTCCCTCACCACCTCAGCTGCACATTCCAAAACATCTGGTACTGTAAGTCTTTACAACCACCCAGAACCTGACACCACCTTGCAGTCTCCTACCTCCTTCAGGTTGCACCTCCTGTATAAGATATAGTCCACCTGTGTGCACCTTCCTCCACTCTTATAGGTCACTTTATGTTCCTCCCTCTTCTTGAAATACGTGTTCACTACAGCCATTTCCATCCTTTTTGCAAAATCCACTACCATCTGTCCCTCCACATTCCTCTCCTTAACACCATACCTACCCAACACCTCCTCATCCCCTCTGTTCAATTCACCTACATGCCCACTGAAGTCTGCTCCAATCACCACTCTCTCTCCCCTGGGAATACTCTCTACCACTTCATCCAACTTACTCCAGAATTCCTCTTTCTCTTCTATCTTGTGTCCAACTTGTGGGGCATATGCACTAACAACATTCAGCATCACACCTTCAGTTTCCAAATCTGTCTGATACGCTCTTCACCTCCACAACACTCTTCAGATACTCTTCCTTCAAGATGACCCCTACTCCATTTCTCTTCCTACCTACACCATAGCAGAACAGTTTGAATCCACCTCTGATGTTCCTGGCCTTGCTTCCCCTCCACCTGGTTTCTTGCACACACAATATATCTCTCCATCATATCTCCCAGCTCTCTCCCTTTAACCGGCCATAGTCCTTGGATTTAAAATCCCTACTCTCACCTCCACGCTCTACATTGTACACTTTTCTTCTCACGCTCTGCCTCCTAATTTGTTGTCCCCTCTCCTCCCCCTTGGTCTTCAACCAACAGCAGCATAATTTCCAGTGACAGTCTGTTGGCTAACTGCACAGCATTTTCTTAACTCGAGCCTTGACCAATCCAACATGGAAGTCGTATTATCAACCCACATATTTGTGTGGCTAAGATTTTAAGCCGCATGCCCTTCCTGATGCAATCCTGCCCATTTACCAGGGGCCTGGGACTGGTACTAGCAGTACACTGCCTTGTGGGCCCCTGTGACTAGATTAATATGTTGCCTTTGGTCTTCATTTACCCATTGCCATGGTGAATGTTCTGTCAGAGCCTCAGTGATGATTAGATGGCTTTCTCTCACTATCCATATGAACAATCATAGCTCCAATACTAAGGCTTACTTTAAAAACTGAGTGGATTGATACAAAATGTGTTTTTTTGTGTTGTTTAAAATATTGAGATTCTAGTCGCATATTCATCTTTTGATGTCACACACAGTGTCTTCAGTGCACATCAGAAACAATTGAACTGGCCTTGCTGTTTTAGTTCTTTTGGAGGGGACTGTATGTATGTGTGTTGTGAACTGGCACAAAATAAATACAACTAAATTAATTTGTTTTTTTCTTTTTTCCTTGCAAAATTGTGAAACACAACATTCTAATATATTTTTTAATGTTGATGAATATGTTAGCTATTCACTGTTGTATGCCACTGAATTATCTGTTTGTGTTTCGAATAGTGCCTTTCTTTCAGGCTTCAATGAAATGATTTTGAATTTCTTTTAAACAAACAAGGTCGTCAACTTGCTAGCATCCAATCCAGTCTTACACACTAGATGCACATTTGGACTGTGTTCTACACAGCCATACACACAAATTGCCAATGAAGTAGTTGTGCAAAGAATGAAAATGAAATTGCTGTTGTTGTTTTTCTCCTTGCCTGCAGTGTTGGGGAGAACAATGGCTAATTTCAGAATAATGCATCTTTCCCTGGGGACTGGGTGGCTATTTACACAGATGTCATACTAACACATTGTATTTCCTCTTGGGAGGTGAGAAGATTACATACGCACCTTGGAGAGATGGCTGCACTGACACCTTTTCAGCATCTAGCTAGAATGCATCTCAAATTACCTCCCAGAGTGCTTTGAACAATCACATTTCAATCCAGCAAGATTTCTTCTTGAATGCATTTACACCAGGCTCTTTGTTATCTGATAGCTATCCTGTGCAGCCATAACACATGAAGTGAACATAAATGAGGCCATATCACCACATTTCAGGGTGAAAGATCGATAAAGACACCTTGCATAAAGCATGCAATTAAAGGAAGCAGTTGCTATGTGTATCAAATGAGAGCTTTAATTATCTGTGACTATGCCTTTACATGTAAGGATGATGATGTTCTCAGCAGCGTTTCCTTATAGTGCACCCATTACAGTTTCCTCCATAATGATCCTATTGTTGTGTGTCATGATCTTTGTAATTATCTGTGACTTCTGTAATAAAGCCTCAGTTTTTCTCTTTATTTCTCATTTTTTTACAGGCTTTTCCATTTTTCTGTACTTTCTGTCTGCTGTCTGTCTCAGCATTTTTTGCTTACTTTTTTGAGGTGTAATTTTTCTTGTGTTCTTCATGTGGTTAACATCTGATTGTCATCATTTGCACTGTATTAAACATCTGCTGCTTAGGCTGTGTTGATATCACTCCCCATGCATTTATTTGCTTCTGCTGCATGTCATTAAATGTTGTCTTCCCTCTCCCATAGTCTGTGTCTCTTTGCTCGCCTTTCTCGCTTCTCTCTCCCCTCACTCCCAACCGGTCGAGGCAGATGGCTGCCCCTCCCTGAGCCTGGATCGTCTGATCACCAAGGTTACCGTAATACTGTAGGATCTCCACCTTACAGTGTGAAGTACCTTGAGTCAACTCCTGATGTAAAATGGTGCCATATAAATAAGTGAATTGGATTGAATTATGAGGATTTACTCACTTTTGGAGTCAGTCCAAGTGGCCAATAGAAGAAATGTACGTTTTGAACCATCCACATTGGCTTCATTTTTTTAGCCCTATCTATTCCCACTGTCTTTGGCAAGTTGTAATTTCTCTCTCTCTCTCTCTCTGAGTCTTCCGTTTTTATTTTGGTTGGTTTTTAGTGTTTTGAGTTAACCTGTCTTATTGTGCAGTGCTCTGATGTTTTTTTTTTTGAAAATAATCAAAGTTCCTTTTACCACCCACCTGTCTGTTCCTTTTAGTGTCTGTGCACTGAGCCTAACTGTAAATGTTTTAAAGAAGTGTGACAGTTTGAACATGCGACCTGCTTGTGAAAGCCCAAATGTCATTACTTTGGATAAAGCTTGCAGTTGCAGCTTTCTCCCACACAGATGCTCTACAAACAGGTGGCTCACCTGGGATTCAGCTGTCATAGTAAAGGGGTGTAATACTTACTGTGGAGTTTTCTATACAATCATTCATATGTTCACTGCAAACCCTGCAATTTCAAAGTAATCAGTAGATAAATGTCTTATTTTGTAGATGATGAAACTGTTTTTTGATTGACTTGAACTATTTTATAGAGAAGTAAATGCCATTTGAAGTAAAATTTCAGAGTGCTTATTTCTGTGGAGTGTCTGTACTATTGTCTGTATTCGTCCATTAACATTGTAGCATTCAGAGTGGGTGTGTCAGGAACATTGTTTGCAGTAGAGGATTATAGGCGTTAGCTAACTGTTCTGCATACCTTTGCTGTGAAGTGGAAGCTTCTAATAACAACTGAGATGGATAGCATTTAACAGAAGAGTCGTTACTTGTTGAACTGCTGCAGCCGACAAGAAGCAACGGAAACAGTCATCAGTAAAATTAGCGACACCAACTGGATTACTTTCTGCATTTCAAAATAAAACACTTCCTGTCAACTCCTTTCACAGTGAAGCCAAATAATTACCATTAGTGAGATAACATTTTCTTAAACGCTTCTGCATGACTAAATGAACTTGATAATATGCACTATATGAACAATCATTCAAACAAAAAGGTCACAACAACCTTATCAAAGTGAATAGTTTATGCACACTCCCACTCAAAAGTTCTGGATGACTTGCAAATTTAGTTATTTTCCAAAGAAATACACATTTTTATGAAATTCACAAACAATTTTATTTATTTCACAAATAATTAAATTTAATCAGATGATTTTTAAAGAATGATCTAATTTTTTGCACAGTGGCCTGTTATCAGCAACAGTCAGTTCTCTGCGTCAGTCTCCTGATATGGCTGCTAATCTCAGTTAATCATTTTATCAGGCTAATTGATCATTAAAAAAAAACCCTTCTGCAATTGTGTTGTGCTGAAAACAGTGGTACTGATGCTTGAGCAAAATAAAGGAGCATGGTATTCTTTAGGTTAGTTTAGCATTGAAAGGATCAGCAGTTGTTTATTTGTTTACAGGCTCAAAATGGCCAGAAAGATAGAAATTTCTCTAGAGACTCGTCAGTCTATTGTTGTGCTTAGAAAAGAAGGCTATTCAATGTAAGAAATTGCGAGGAAATTTAAAATTTCTTACCATGCTTTTCATTACCCATTCAGAGAGCAGCACAAACTGGCTCTAACAGGGACAAAAAATGGAGTGGGAGGCCCCAATGCACAACTGTGCAAGAAGACAAATATCTGAGAGCGTGTAGTTTAAGAAAAAGATGCCTCATATGTCGTCACCTAGCAGCTGCCCTAAATATTACCCATCATGCACCAGTGTGTGTGAAGAGTCAAGAGGTGACCTTAGGATGCTGGAGCTCATGGTGGAACTGCCAAGAGCACAGACACTGGACACTGTAAGATTGGAAGAAGGTGTTGTGGACAGATTAGTCCAAGCTTGAAGTCTTCGGATCAAACAGAAGAACATTTGTGAGACACAGAACAAATGAACAGATGAAAAAAACAGTGCTTAATACCATCAGTGAAGCATGGTGGAGGCAGCGTCATGGTCTGGGTGCTTTGGAGGTGGTAAAATAGCAGATTTGTACAGAGTGGAAGAAAAGCCATTACAAGATTTTATAACCCCATGCCATACTCTGTGGACAGCACTTGATTAGGGCCAGTTTCATCCTACAACAGGATAATGACTCAGAACACACCTGCAACATGTGTCAGCAACATTTAAAGAATAAGCAGTCAGTCAGAATTGTGACTGTAATGGAGTGGCCAGCACAGTCTCTGGTCCTGAACCCTGTTGAGCTGTTGTGGGAGCAGCTTGATCTATCTTGTAGGAGATGCCCCAGGAAGCATGAGGTGAAATCTCATCAGATTACCTTAAAAATGACAGCTGGTATGACTAAGGTCTGCTAGGCTAAAACTGCTGCAAAAGGTGTTTTTTTTGGATGAAGGCAAAGTCTGAAGAACACATTCATCATTCCCATTATAATCATTATTTCTAACTCTGACAATGTTAGCATGTCCTATTCATTTGCTACATTTCCTCTTGAGATTAATTTCATGTGTTTCCATGGAAAACAAGAGAATTTCCAAGTGATCCCAAACTTTTGAGCAGTAGTGCATGTATGATTATAGGTCAGGTGCTCTCTTGATTGCCATGGGGAATGTGATAATAAGGTGGTTGAGAATGAGAGGATAACAAAGACACAGGGTTAATGTTGTTATGTGTTTCACTGAATCGTGGCTGCAAGAACACATTACAATTCACCCAACTCCACCATCCGGGGTTTTCACACTGTACAGGGAGTAAGACAAATGTGGTGCTTGTAAACAACAGATGGGCAAGCCTGGTCATATTATCGTGAAGCAGCATTTCTGTAATAGTGAACTGTTAGCTATGAGTGTCTGTATTAACTGCAGAGAGAGTTTACATTAAGGTTGTTGTTTACATCATGCCATCAGCTAATACTCACTCGGTGTGATGTCATTCATTCAGTTACTGCCAGATTTCAAACCCAACACCTGAATGCGCTCATAACAGTTTTTGGAGACTTTAACCATACTTTTCTCTTTGATACACTGCATGTCCAACTTTTTTGCAGCTGCCCAACCAGAGACAATGAAAAACTATACTTGCTTTATGCCAATGGTTCTCAAACTGTGAGGCTGGCCCCACTGGTCTTGGCCCATCTTAGACCTCAGGTGACCACCTCAGGTTGACCCACTGCAGTTTTCTTACCACCATAGTTATTATTGTTTTGTGTTTTCTAAATTGTTTTATTTGTTATTTCATTCTGAGTTTTTGTTTTGAATTCAGTTTAGTAAACGTTTAGTTTTAAGATGGTTAGATGAGAAATTACAATAAAAACACAACACTTTGTGAAGGCAGATGAGTCACAATCATGTAGACACCCTGAGTCTCAATAAGCAGATGCACCAAAGCCTTGTCAGACAGACTTACTGACCACATTTAACCCAAACAAACAATAAAAACTAAGGACATTCCCTGTATAATTTTATTTTAGTTTAGTTGTTTTTTAAACAAAATTCTTGTTTTTATTTTTATTTAAGTTAATATAAATATTTTAAATTTAGTTTTAGTTAACTATAATAACTGTGTTTACCACCCTGAACTTGGGGTTGACAATGCCATCATCTATCTCCTCATGGACCCTATTATCACCTGGATAAAGCTGGCAGAAACATGAGAATTGTGTTCATTAATTTCTCCAGTGCCTTTTACACAACACTGTAACACTGAGGCTGTCTACAGGAAAGGAAAAAGCAGGTTCTACTTAAGTCAGCATAGGTCATTTAATGGTATGCAGTGAAATGCTGCACATATTACTGCATATCAGTCTGTTGTTGCTTGTGCAATTTTCTTTGTAGCTATCTGTTAACGTAGCAGCATCAGAGTGACACCAGAGAGCTGATAAAGCCATTTAGGAAGGCTGGCTCTGTGTTGGGGACTACTCTGTAGCCCCTAGAGTTAGTTATTGAGAGGATGTTGCACAAACTGCTGAATATACTGGACACGACCTCACATCCACTGCAACATCTACTGGTCAAATAGCAATTTTTATCATTAGGAGGCTCCTTCAACTCTGCTGTAAGAAGAGCTGGGATAGGTAATCTTTCTTACCCACTGTGGTTAAATTACATAATGACGACCCTCTGTGAAAGGAAAGGACAATTATCCTTACAGTGAAAATGCACAAATCAAACTATCTATGTAAATCCAGCACCACAAACTGTTTTCTATGTTCAATCAACAAAGGATTTACAGTACAGAAACATCCAACTTAAGGAAGGTATGTTAATTTACACTAACAGTCAAAAGTTTGGACACACCTTCTCATTTACTGGATTTTCTTTATTTTCATGACTTTTTACATTGTAGATTCTCACTGAAGCCATCAAAACTATGAATGAACACATATGGAATTATGTAGTAAAGAAAAACTCAAAACAAGATTCTTCAAAATAGCCACCCTTGGCTTTGATTACTGCTTTGCTCACTCTTGGCATTCTCTTGATGAGCTTCATGAGGTAGTCACCTGAAATGGTTTTCCAACAGTCTTGAAGGAGTTGTTGGCCCTTTTATATACATGTATACAGTACATATACATATACATATACATATATGCACACACACACACACACACACACACACACATATATATGTATATATATATATACACACACACACACACACACACACACACACACACAGTCAGACCCATCATTTATCTTTCTATACCATTATCTCATACCACATACTCTCCATCAGCAACTTCTATTTCTTGTATGATGGCCTGAGGAAGTGGCAGACAAAAGAAGATGCTAGAAGAATGGAATGGCCCAAGTCTGATTGGATATCCATCTAATGGCTGCTTTAGTGGACCACTGGACCACCTCTGGGGACACAGATGGAGCACGCATTGAGTGAACTAGAGATGGCATAGGCAGTCTGTGTTCTGAATCCTCTTTAAGTAATGCATTTACTCTGAATGATCCAAAGTGCACAACTCTGTGTAATAAGAATAAACAAATAGCCACACTGCATTGGCTTTATTGTCTTACATCAATGTTGATTTATTCACAGTAGTGGTGGGCTATTGTATGCAGATTGCCCGATGCCCCTGAAGTGAACTCTTCATCTAATCCTTTCAGAGAGTAACTGCACTGTAGGGGAGGAGTGGGATCTCAAGAGAAATGAAAGTGGGTTCAAACAGTCATGAGAACCACATAACCACACAGGGGAAACAATAATGAAAGTTTCCACTCCTTTCCACCAATCACCACATCAACAGAATATAATCACTTCATACTTTCCAAGAACCACAGTTTAGACGGCACTGGCAAGTGGAGTGTTTTGATATGACGAGAGTCATTCCAAAGAGGCATCTAAAAGCTGAGACTGAAAGCGATAATGTGTCCTCCTGGGTCAGTGAGACCATACCCCAGAGAGAACAGCTGCAGCTGACCATATTATGGCTGGTGGGGGACGGGGATAAAGCAGAGAAGCTCTGGGCCCATAGTACTATATGAAATCAGATTTAGATTCCATTCTTACATTTAAATCATATTATGCTCCACAGCTATTTACAGAGTAGCTATCTTTCATTCTCTCTCTCTCTCTCTCTCACACACACACATACACACACACACACACACACACACACACACACACACACACACACACACACACACACACACACACACACACACACACACACACACCCA
>VUQH01066004.1:2218-12466 GCA_015106775.1 Etroplus canarensis
TCCCCATTGATTGTCCCCATCTGTGTCCCGTCCTCCTGTTGTCTGCTCTTTAGTTTGTCCTTGTCTATTTAAGTCTTGTCCTCTGTGTTGTTCGGCGTTGCATTGTACAGTTGTCTCCCCGTGTGCCTTCCTCTCGTGTTTCCAGGATTCTTTGGACTTTGTATTATCTCTTTGGTTTTGGCAAAATAAAGCCTTTTCATTTTACGTCGGCTCTGCAGTCCTGCTTTTTGGGTCCACACCACACCCTCAGCATGGCACACCATAACAGAACGACGCGACCAGAAATTGTGGACCCCGCGGACCGCAAACTCCGGGAGAGACAGCAGGTGTGCCTCTCTCACCTGGAGCGGACTGTGGAGCTGAAGCCATGGCTCACCCCTGAAGACGAGCCGATATTCAGGGGCACTCGTCTGGCCTTCAAGACACCCCCCCGTGGATTTGGTCCAGGGGGATGCTCTGCCGCCACGAAGCTCAGCTCCCAGCCCTGAGCTCCCCCCGCTCTGAGGACCAGCTGGCTCACCTGTCAGTCTGCTGGCCTCCGCGCTGCTGCCGCATCCACCTCCTGCCTGGCTCTCACCACTCTCTCCCCGCATTCTCCGCTTCGCAGTAAGAAGCGCCGGCCCTGCCAGCATCGCTCGGATTCTCCTGCGCCCGCCCTGTTCAGTGTCCCTGCCTCCTCGCTGCCTACCTGCGTGAGGGAGGAAACCCAGGGAAGTGTTCCCCGGTCCCTGTGTCTTGGTCCACTGCCCTGCGAGACGGAGGCAATGCTGGGTGGAGCTGCAGAACCACCTGTTCCTGCCCCGAGGAGGAGAGTCCCCGAGTGTCGCCCTGTCCTTGTCCCGAGGGGGAGTGTAGTGGAGAAGCCAGCAGAGCAGCCACCAGCCGTGCAACAGCAGCAGCACTCGCCGCCGCCAGCAGTGGAGCCGCCAGCCGTGCAACAGCAGCAGCACTCGCCGCCGCCAGCAGTGGAGCCGCCAGCCGAGCAGCAGCAGCTGTCGCCAGCAGACCAGTCGCCAGCAGAGCAGCGGGCGCAGCCTGACCCAGTTCCCGGCTCGACCAGCCGCAGGAGACGGCATGCCAGACAGCGCCGCCCCAAGCAATGCACTCTGGAGCAGCCAGCCACAGAGGAGCAGCGCATTCCCGGGCCGCCAGCGTCCTCTCAGGTGAGTGCGATGGCTCACCCGGATCTCGGGCTGCCCCTGCAACCCGACCCCCCCTGTGTTTCCTGAGGTTGAGCTGCAGGGGCAGCTTCAGCAGCCAGCCGCGCCTGGTTCTTCTTCGCCGGTGCAGCCACTACAGACTGAGTCTCAAATTAGTTTTTCTGTTTTCTTTTCTCAGCCAAGTTTTTCCCCTTTTGAATCATTGGTTAGTTTTTTCCATGTTGAGTTTCTGGCCAGTTTTTTAGTTCATGAGCCCCAGCAGTGTGTGTGATTTTCTTTGCTGGGGTCTCACAAAATAGTGGCTGCACCCGGAACTCTTGGGATTGTTAATGGACATTTTTGGACAACCTCGGACCATGAATCCCAGTTTTTGGTTGTTTTTTTTCTTTGGGGCCTGGTTCTAGTGTTTTTGGTTTTCTGCCCCCTCTTTGTGTTTCTAAATTTAAACCTACTTTGTGTTTTTCTGTGTCAGGGCTCCCCACTTGTGTCTCTCTGTTTAGGGCCTCCCTCTGTGTCGAACCCCCTTTCTGTTTGAACCCTGGGTTTGGTTCCCTGGCAGAGCTCCCTCCCCCCTGTGAGTTTTTTTTCTCCGCCTGCTGCCACCGCAGCGGCGCTCAGCCCACCTGCTGCCACCACTGCGGCGTTCTCCTCGCCCCTTGTGGCACCTAGCCCACCAGCAGCCATGGCTGCAGCGTTTAGCCTGCCAGCGGCCACGGCTGCTGCGTTTAGTCCGCTCGCGGCCACCCCTGCAGCGCCAAGCCTGCCTACAGCCGCCACTGTCTCTTGTCTCGCCCTCTGTCTCCTGTCTCATCCTCTTGTCTTCCTCCTCTGATGGAGGAGAGCTTTTGGCCACCTCCTCCACCCGAGGAGTGTCTCTCGCTGCCTCCTCCACCCAAGGAGTGCTCCACGTCACCTCCTCCACATCGCCTCCTCCGGTCGAGGAGTGCGTCTCTCGGTCTCCGCCTCCTCCGACAGAGGAGCGTTTATGTCCGTGGCCTCCTCCTCCGTTGGAGGTGTGCCCCACATTGCCCTCTCTGTCAGAGGAGTGCCCACGTCCATTGCCTCCTCAGGTTGAGGAGTGCTCATGTGTGCCGCCTCCTCTCTCAGAGGAGTGCACAGGTCTGCTCCCTCCTCCGCCGGAGGAGTGGTTCACGCTCCCTCCTCAGTCAGAGGAGTGCCTCTTCACGCCGCCTCCTCTTTCCGAGGAGTGCTTTGGTCTGTTGCCTCTCCCTGAGGAGAGCTCCACCTCGCCTCTTCAGTTCGAGGGAGGCCTCTGTCAGCCGCCCGCGCGTCAGTGGTCTCTTGGCCTCCGTGCCCGGCCACCCATATGGCGGCCCCCACGCCGCCGTGTTCGGCCGCCCGAGCAGCGGTCTCCATGCCACCATGTTCGGCCACCAGAGCGGTGGTCTCCACGCCGGCCGCCAGAGCGGTGGTCTCCAGGTCACTGCTTTTGGCCACCAGAGCGGTGGTCTCCATGCCAGCCACCCGAGAGGTGGTTTTCTTGCCGGCCTCCATGCTGGACCACCCTGGCAGGGGCGGTCTTCTGTGCCTCTGGCCGGGTGCCACAAGCCCCTTTTCTTCTCCCCCTTTTCCTTTGGCCTCCTGGACCCCTAGCTCTCTGTTTCTGTTGGCTCCCCACCTTTGTTTTGGTCCCTCCATCCTTGACCCCCCACCTCCCACTCTGGGCAGGTTGTTCTGGCATTTTCGTTTTGGGGCGTCGGGAGTCCTGATGTAGGGTGGGTTTCACTGTGACATTTTATGACGTTATAATGAATACACACGGACACCAGACTGAGGTACAACTCTGTGCTTTAGTAGGAGGCCCAAGCAAAAAAAACAATAACAGCAGGCATCACCCATCAAACTCTGATCACTACAGACCAACATAGCAGAGCACCGAGTGCTTGATCAGAATATACCACACAATGCCTCTTTTTGTCTTGTAAAGTCAAGTTTCACAAGTCTACTAATAATTTTTCTTCAACACTCTTGGCAATGGACAATCTTCACCACCTGACTGCCCTTTTACTACCTGTATTCCCTAAGAAACTATGAAGAACACGTCAGTGTTTCAGTGCTAGAGAAAGCGATCATCTCTGTGGATGTGAGGTGTTTGAAAAACTATGGACAAGCTCAGTGAACCAATTAAGACAAGAGGGAACACAACAATTCTAGTTTGATATGCTTCATGGAAGGCTGAAGCTAGAGGGCTTCAGGTCTTTTCAGATGGACGGGAATGTAAATCTGAGTGGTAACCGGTAATGTGCAGTGATTGTGCAGTCATGTGCTATGACTCGTCAAGTGGTGTAATCCTAGACACTTTGCTGTGAAGGAAAACTTTTGGGACCTGAAAACTGAAATGAAGGTCATGTGTTTAATAAGTTTAATAAGGAAGAAGCGTATTTCTGTGTATCTGGGTTGATAGACTATCCTTTGCATAATTTCATCTTTCCCACAATGTCAAGCTCAATTCTGTCATCATTGCTTTGACCCAATCATTTTCTTGCCCACTCTGTGTGAGCCAATCAGCCTCTGTTCTGTGCACTTTAAATCTTTGTGTTCTTCTGTCATTCTGTCTTGTAGACTCATTTGTACAAACCACCTCTTCCCCACCTCAACCTGGTCACTCAGATCCTCATCTATGTCTTAACCTGCTTTAGCTCTACCTCCACCACCAGTGTCTAGAATCAAGGGAGGTCCTGTCCAACTTCCTGTCATTGTTGAACATTGTTGATTTGGATTCCTCCATCAGCTGACGTAGAGGTCATCCAGATGACTCTGGCTGTGTTGAGTGACTATGGATAATTAACAGATCCTGACCACCAAGTAGCTGAATACTTTCTCTAACATCTGTTTGCACTCTGCTTTACTATCTCATAACACAATACCTGCAGTCATTTTAGCTTTGAGCTCCTTATTGTATCATATTTATGTTTTGATTCATTGAGCTCCTTCTTTCATGTATTTTTTTCCATTTCTGAGCTATTTTGTTCTGTGAGATTGTATTTATTTATACAGTAAGCTAATTTTTTTCATGTTTTCGCTACTGTAACACAGTAATTTCCCATCTTTTGAGATTAATTTTGTAACTTAAACTACATGTATTTTAGGATTATGTCTGGAGTTTAGTATTTCCTTCAATGTGTTGGAATACTAAATAAACCCCTTTGAAATGTGATTCATGCTTTAACATTTTCTCTTCATAGTCTATACCACAGAACAGTTTAAGAAATATTTCAGATTATCCTATATTTGTATTTCCTTATCTAGTCATGGTGAAATCACAAAAACAACCATGGCTGGTAAAAGTAAACGGATCCCATGTCAGTCTTTCTTCACTCTGGTTCCCCTATCTTGCTTTCTGTTTTAAGATTATTAAGTGGTCTTTAGACTCTTTGAAAGTATGTGCTTTATAGGTTTTACATTTTATTTGTACTTTTTTGTGTATGCAAGCACTAAGTTTAATTTGTGTAGTTTTCTTTTCATCAATTTTAAGTTTATCAATTTAAATTTATGTTTGTCTTGCAGGCTTGCAAAGTTTTCATTCAGAACAAGTTTAAAGTCATGTAGCTGCTGTTAGACTCTATGGCCCAGTAGTTAAAGAAACAATGCAGCCTGTTTTTCTGCTGACCTCTGTTTGCCTCACAACTCAACTTCACATGGCGGTGACCCAGCTGAACCTTCTCCATTCAACCTGAACCCTGAAAACCTGATAAATTTTTCCAGATAATAAACAGAGGCAGTGGCTACTGCTGACAAATGTAATTGTAACCAGTAGGCAAAAAAAAAACAAACAAAAAAACAAACTTACCTTCAACTGCTTTTAGGTCAACTCTGTTGGGAATATGAATTGATCTGACATAGCCTATATTGGCGTTAATAAAATCTTGCATGAATTTCGTAAACTTTTTCTTTGCTCATTCTGATAGTTTTATTAAAATCTCAACATCCATTTCAGCTTTCCTCAGAATGCAATCTCTTTTTTCCTTGCTATATATGGACCCTTTTAAGTAACTTTTATTGTAAAGTTAGGGTTATTTATGCATTCTTTTCAAAGGGCTGGTAATCCTTAAATTACCAACCAACTCCATCTTTATCCACTTCATTAAAGAAAATGTATTCTGCTACAGTTACTTTTCTAATTCTAATTAATAACGGGACGCTGGTAAATCATAAAACCATCTCTGTCAAAATTCTATTGAGCTGCTGTGGGTACTAAATTCTAGTATTTTTTTTAAAGTCGTTTCAGTGATACTTTGTTATGGGCTCAACCTTAATTTATCCTTCTGCATATGCCATTTTGAGCAATATGCACAAACTACAACTCCAATTCTAAAAAGGTTTCGGGGCTATGTAAAATATAAATAAAAAATAACATTGCAATGATTTGCAAAGCTCATAAAACAATGTTTTATTCACAAAAGAACGTAGAAAATATATCAAATGTTAAAACTCAGACATTTTATTATGTCATGAAAAATACTAGCCCATTATGAATTTGATGCACATTTTTTAAAAAGTTGGGATAAGGGCAAAAAAAAGGCTGGAAAAGTAAGTGGTACTAAAAAGAACAGCTGGAGGAGCCTGTTGGAACTAATTGAGTTAATTGGCATCAGGCCAGTAATGTGACTAGGTATAAATAGCACCTTAAAGAGGCAGAGTCTCTCAGGTAGAGAGGTAGAGGTTCAGCAATTTACGATCACAATCTTCAATTTGTGGAGCAATTTCACAGTAATTTTTTTGAATGTAAAAAGACTCTATCTTGTCATCTACAGTACATAAGATCATCAAAAGATCCAAATAATCTGGAGACATCTCTGTGGGCATGGCACACAGCTAAAAACCAATATTAGATACTCATGATCTTTGGGCCCTTGGGCGGCACTGCATTGCAGGCATGGTTCTGTCATGGAAATCACTGTATGGGCTCAAGAACGCTTCCAGAAATCACTGTCTGTCAATACAGCTCTCTGTGCCATCCAGAAATGCAGGTTAAAGCTCTTACATGCAGAAAGAAACCATATGTTAACATGATCCAAAAATGCTGCTATCTTCTCTGGGCCAAAGCTCAGTTAAAATCAGACTGAGACAAAGTGGAAAATTGTTCTGTGGTCAGATGAATTAAAACTTGAAATTATTTTATGTAATCACAGATATGATGTCCTCTGGACTAAAGAGAGGAGGGACCATCTAATGTAGCTTGTTATCAGCGTTCAGTTCAAAAGTCTGCATCTCTGATGGTATGGGAGTGCCTAAGTGTTTATGATGCTGGCAACTTCCACATCTGGACCATTAATATTTAAAAGGTGAAACAGATGCTCCCCTCCAGATAGTGTCCTTTTCAGGGAAGACCTTTCATGTTTCAGCAAGACAACGCTAAACTCTGTGCTGTAGGTCTTCAGATAAGTAGAAGAGTCCAGGTGCTGAATTGGACTGTTTGTGGTTCATACCTTTTACCAACTGAAAACTCATTGTGAAATGCAAAATACAACAAAGGAGACCCAGAACAGTTGCACAGCTGGAATCCTATATCAACAAAAAGGGACAACATACCTCCCCCAAAGGTCCAGCACCTGGTCTCCTCAGTTCCTAGATGTTTACAGACTGTTGCACAGTGGTAAATATGGCCCTGTCCCAAATTTTTTGAGATGTTTTACTACCACTATATTCAAGATAATTTTTCATGGAATAGTAAAATGTCTCACTTTCCACGTTTGATGTTTTCTGTGTGCTTTTGTGAATAAAATATTGGATTGTGTTTTTATTTATTTTTTACTTAGATAACTGAAGCTGACAAAATAACAGGTATTAAGGAAAGGAATAAAATGTTTGGAGAAGATGAAAGATGAAACTGAAACAACATAGTATTCTAAAAAACATTTGCACGATTGCTGTTAAATGCTGTTGTATATTTGTCTTTTTCTTAAATACATCACGTTATATAATTTACTCAAAATTTAGTAAACTAAAATACAGTCCAGCAAAATAAGTCAGTTACAAAATGCCAGAATCCATACATGCATTGTGTCACAAATACACACATTTGTTTATTCTTCTTCATCTTCTGGCATCTCCCTTTAGGGGTCGCTGTGGCGGCCCTTTAGGGGTCGTCCTATCCCTTGCATTCTCCTCTGTCACACCAACCCTCTGCATGTCCTCCATTATTACATCCACAAACTTTCTCTGTGTTCTTCTTCTTTTCTTCCTGCCCAGCAGCTCCATCTTCAACAGTCTTTGTCCAGTATATCCACTATCCCTCCTCTGTATATTGCCAAACCATCTAAATCTTGCCTCACTTACTTTGTACACAGTTACTGTACATATAGTACAAAAGAGAAATGGCAAACATTTAATAATTGTTATGTCATACTAATTTTCTAAAATTTCTAATTTTCCATATTTGTTGGCCATTCCAACTGACTTATCCCACTTCCAATTTGTAGTAAAACTGCTGAGATTAATTATTTCAACCCACACTGAGGCCAGGTTGTATGATACATGTTGAACCAATGAAACTGACCCCAAATGAAGGCTTAAGTTGTGCACTGCATTTTGAAAGGAGTATAACACGATCTGTTCTGACCGAACACTCCATTAACCTTACTGGTTATTAGAGCAGCAGGCAGCTTTTTTTTTTCTTTTTCCTGTCTTTTTTCCTACAGAGAAATTCAGATAGTAATATCCTAAGGCTTTATAAATCATCACATAAAAACAGTCCTGTTGTGACTGATTCCATTGCTGTACCATTAAAATTAACCTTGCCAAGCCGAGAATCTAATGTGGAGCCAGTTTTCACAGCATGCTACTGTCACGTTAGCCAGTGCCTAATTCTGTCTAATTGAGTAATGACAACAGCTCTGTAGAGTGACACCTCCACTGCAAGGTCAGTCCAAAGCATTGCCAGCTTCACACAGAGAAACTGAATCAAACCCACTTGTACCACAGAGCACATAGCAGGAGACATCTCTGTATCCAATAAATCTAACTGCAGGTATCACACACACACACACATGTGCGTGCAGGAATGCACACACAGTCAGATACCGAGTGAGTGTTGGTACAACTCAGATCCCACAAGGGGGTTTTCATGACTGCACGTTTGGCATTGTATCATCACAGCAAGATGGATCTGAATTGATTTTTGTGTGTGTGTGTGTGTGTGTGTGTGTGTGTGTGTGTGTGTGCGCGCGCCCGCACGTATATGTGTGTTGTTTGCATCAGCTCTTGTTTTTTTCTTTCTTTTTCTTACTTTTTTGGTATGCTTAATTTATCTTAGACCTTAAAGACAGTGGAAAAAATTGGACATAACCATGAAGTGAAACATCTTCCTTTCTGTGCTGTCCTATTCATTGGACTATCCAGGGGCCAGATGAATCAAAATCTGTGTAGTTTTATAACTAAGACTATGTGCAAACAGAGAAATGTTCATCAGCATTGCTTAGTATGATTTAGCTAAGTACATGCGCAGTGTTACAGATCTTATATTAAATTGCTGCTGATTTACCCCACCTATCTCAATCAAAATGATATAAGATTAGAAAACAATGTTCAGCTCAAAACATACTGACAGCAAATATGAGGTTATAAGAATAAAGTAAACAAATGAAAAGCTCACAATACACATCATTTAATATTTTACTGCAGTTTTATATTTATGCAATCATCATCATCATCATCATCATCATCATCATCATCATCATCATCATCATCATCATCATCATCATCATCATCATCATCATCATCATCCCTTTACAGTGGATAATCTTCTTCCATCTCACCCAGTCTCTTGCATCCTCTTCCTATGTCACACCAGTCCTCTGCATGCTTGCCTTCACTACATCCATGAACCTTTTCTGAGGTCTGCCTCATTTCCCCCTGCCTGGCAGCTCCATTTCAACATCCTTTGTCCAATATATCCACTATCCCTCTTATGCACAAGTCCAAACCATCTCAGCCTTGCCTCTCTTGCTGTGTCTCATCCTGAGCTGTCCCTTTGATGTACTCATTTCCACTCCTGTCCTGTCCTAGTCGCTCCCAATGAAAATGTCAGTATCTTCAACTCTGCTAACTCCAGCTCCTCCTCATGTCTTTTCAACAGTGCCATTGTTTCCAAACCATACATCACAGCAAGTCTTACAAAAGTCTTGTAAACATTTGCTCTCTCTCTTGCTGAAATCCTGTACACATGCAGTTCTGTCACAAATTGCCCCTGCAACTTGTCTTCACTCACTCCACCCTCCCTCATCTTTGCTTCTCTTGTGCTCTGTTCGTTACTTTGGATGGTTGACTCTAGGTATTTAAACTCATCCACCTTTACAAACTCTACTCCTTCCATCTACTGAATATTATGCTGCCACCAACCATGCTTCATTGCCCTTCCTTCCTCTCATTCACACATGTATTCTGTCTTGATTTTACTGACTTTCATTCCTCTTCTTTTCAGTGCATGCCTCCACCTCTCCAGGCTCTCTTCTATCTGCTCTCTACTCTCACTGCAGATGACAGTATCATCGGAGCACATCATAGTCCATGGAGACTCCTGCCTGACCTCATCTGTTAACCTGTATGCCACCATTGCAAACAAGAAGGGACTCAGAGCCAATCTCTGAAGTAATCCAACACCCACCAATTGGTCGCTCCAACCACACACCTCACTACTATCTTGCTGTCTTCATGCATGTCCTGCATCACTCTCATATACTTTGCTGCCAATCCTGACTTCCTAACAGAATACCACAGTTCCACTTTAAACACACTATCATATGCATTATTTAAATTCACAAGAACTCAATGCAACTCTGTCTGACCTTGTCTATGCTTCTCCACCAGCACTCTCAAATCAAAAATTGCTTTGTAATACTCTTTCTCAGCATGAAGCCATACTGTGTCACAGTATAACTTCACAATATGGAGGTGACACTTATATTTAGTTATTATATTTAGTTTATATCTTGCAATGACTATAAAAAGTATTCACCGCCCTTGGATGTTTCGCCCTTTTATTGCTTTAATAAATTAAATCATGGTCAATATAATTTGGCTTTTTTGACAAGAATTTGCGGAGAGGAAGAAAAAAAAAAAAAAAAAA
>VUQH01066007.1:11212-21508 GCA_015106775.1 Etroplus canarensis
CACAAGGACTCACACACACACACACACACACACACACACACACACACACACACTGAAGTGCAGCCTAGCAGAGTGCGGTGTGGTGGTGAGAGCCTTGGCTGGAGCTTCACAGGGGCTCTGGTTAAATCTGGTTTGGTCCTGAGGGGCAAAACCTCCCCTGGATGTCTCAGCGGCCTTGTCATCACACTCTTCATGCTGAACACGACGCTGTAATATGTCCTACAGAGGCCTTCCCTTCCCACGGTGGCGCTGGTGCAAAGCAGGAGCCCGCGAATCTGGCCGAGACCTCCACGTCACCAGCCTTCCACACCCTAGCCTAGTCTCTGCAGCTCCAGACCTGCAATTATAATTACTTCTTCGCTTTTTTTTAATGCCACGAGTTGAAAGTAAGGAGTTAACTGAACGAACAAGGACCTTACCGCTGTTTTTTTTTTTCTAAATAGCCCATAAATCAACAGGAGACTTAATTTTGAAATAGTTATAGAATTGAAATGTTTCCACTTTGCAAAAACAGCAAATAAAAGCGCCCCCTCCCTTTGTGCAGTCGGCTTTGTTATTATTCCTCAGTAATATTTCTGAAAAACCAATTTTAGCTCATTGTGCTCCATTAATCCGGCTCATTATTACCAAACCCTTTGTACTTTTTACTCAGGCAGCATGGATGACGGCTAAACAACCGACACACCCAAGGACACGATAGTCTTGGTTTTATTTTGAAGAAACACAAAAGAACTGTTTATGCGTTTAATACATTTATTCATTTATATTACCATAGAAATGAATCATTTTGTGTTGGTGGTATTTAAAAACAGGATTTCAGAAGAAGCCTACATTTCTCCTTCAGTAAGTTTTTAGCTTGTCCAGCCAAAGGACAGATGAGACGATGCCACTGCAAGGCATCCACCGTCCATCCACGGTTCAGAAGAACTGCTACTCCTCCTGCAGTATTGATCACCTAATGGGTCTTCCCAAGAGTTCTTCATACAGTTGGTGTTTGCGTGTTCCCCTCTCTACATAAATGCCATCATTAGCTTTATTTATGGTACAATAATGTCTAAAGCTAGGTTAGGGCTGGTCCATTATCCTGGATGTGACTTTTCGTGGGCCTTTTTTGACTTCTCAGTGGTTTTGAAGTCTCATTAGTGTGTGAAAAGAAAAGGTGATGGATCGTGAGCCTGATGAGTGACTACATCATTGATGTTCTGGTTGCCACTTGTGACGGAGTCACTTAAATACTGGATTTAGGTTGGGGTGAGGATATCTTAAGTTATTCTTGCACTGTATATGTATATACATTGATCAGGTATAGCATTATGACCACCTGCCTAATATTGTGTTGGTCCCCCTTTTTGCTGTCTCATGTGTATCAGTGAGCCATGATCCTGTTGCCAGGGGCCGCCCGGCACCCTGCAGCCCCCCACGAGAGCTGCAGTTTTGGAGCTGCTCCGACCCAGTTGTCTAACCATCACAGTTTAGTCCTTTTTCTTTCAGCTGCTCTCATTAGGGGGCGCCACAGCGGACCATCCTCTTCCCTCACACCAACCCTCTGCATGTCCTCCTTCACTACATCCATCAACCTTCTCTGTGGTCTTCCTCTTCTCCTCCTGCCTGGCAGCTCCATCCTCAACATCCTTTGTCCAATATGTCCACTATCCCTCCTCTGAACATGTCCAAACCATCTCAGGCTTGTATATATGCGTACATGTGATTTAAATTAAGTAACTGTGCTGCTATGCTGCTGGTCTCAAAAAACAACCAGCAGTAATGCAAAAGTCTTGTTTTATGCCATTGTTCATGTGATTTCGATGCGATGGGCATGGGCTGCACCTCGTCCAAATCACGTGACCAATGCGTGGGCAGGGACTGCAAGACATTGCAGAAGATAAGTGTGAGGAGAAAAGTGGAAGCCACCCAGCTCGGCATGAAGAGGACATCAGCTAGCCCCATTAGACAAGGACCCAGAAACAGGGAAGCATGAGGAAGGCTGCAGAAATATGGAAGATGCTTTTGAGAGTAGTGCGTAAGTGATGAATGGACAGCATCTCTGAAAGTTGTATTCTATGCAAAAAGCTGTGCTTCCTAAACTTTAGGCAACCTCAATATGGTCTAAGACAGGGGTCTCGAACCTGTGGCTCCAAAGTCACATGAGGGTCTTCAGCCCCTCGCCAGTGGCTCCCTCTAGCTTAGAGAAAAAGCTAAATGCATATGAATGTGGAAATGTAATGCTTTACATTCTCCAGCTGTGGAAATGTGTAGCCTTCACATTGTTTTGAGGAAAAAAAAAGTTTGAATGTGTGCATCACAGCCTGAATCTGTCGCCTGGCACCTTATTACTTTGCTGAACCTCCAGAGCGGCGGCTTGCATGGATGTATTCGCATAAGCATCTAGTCTTGAGTACCCGGAGCTACGGAGATGAAATTTAAAAAGAAAAGAAGAAAAAGTTGCAGAAAAATAGAGAATGTTTTTTTGTTTTTACCATCAAGAAATCAGGAGGCAAATAAAATGATGAGGAAAAAAATTCCAAAAAAATGTAATGTCGTGTTTGTAGGTCCGAGGTGGAGCGCTGCTGCACAAAGCTCAGGAATACAGAAGAAGAATGAGCTTTAGTCAACTCAACTTTGTTAAAGCTTGTACTGTTCTTACCAGGCTGCTGTATGCATTATTTATTTAAAACATTTGATTTATTTGTACAACCATAGGTAGGACTCAAAGCGGCCTGCATGGCTTTGTAGCAGCTTTAATTCAAACTAAGCCTATTCATAATTAGTTTTGTTTGATTTTGTCCACTGGTTGCCACAGCAACCAGTCGACTAAATAATTAATACTAAATAATTATACAACCCACTACAGCGTCACCACATGTGATAAAAGATTCTTGGATAAATACACAGTGAAATGAAATAGCGTTCCTCCAGGACCCAGTGCCCCATACAAGGGTAGTGCTGGCCGGCCAGGGCCCGCCTCCGGCCCAGCACAACACCCCGCCGGCGATGTCCTCTTCCTCGGCCACCGGTATCGGGCGACGCCGAGGACTGAAGTCCCGGTCCACACAAAGAGCCGAGATCGGAGCCCCCAGAAACCGCCCAGCCGCAGCGTCAGTCCTGTGACGATACTCTCCCCGGAACCCAAAAACTTTGGTTTCCCGGACGCTGCCTGGCAGGTCATGGAAAACAACACCGCCGGATCGCCACTTAGCATCGTCTGCGGACGGAGCTGCAGAGCCACGACGGCATCTGATCGCCCTCGAACCTCCGACTTTCAAACACGAACACCACCGCCCCGGCGTCCCCACACCCGAACACCCAAATACCGGGTCAAAACGGGGACAATCACAGGGATACAAGCACCACCTTGGTTCCGGAGTGGCCGCGTGCTACATTTATTTAGTCATGCTGATCAGTTAATTTATACTTAATAAGATGTAAATGTTAAATGTGCTTTGCAGCTCCTGACAGATTTTTTGGGTGAAAATGGGTCTTCTGATAGTCCAGGTTGCCGATCCCTGGTCTAAGAGAAAGACTTTGTATCCCCAGTCCCCAGCAGGAATGACCCCCACGCAAACACCTACTATTTTCATGTCTGTCAAAGGATACATTTTGTATGAATGCATACTTAAAGTCATTTTAGGGGGTAGTGTTTCATGATCTAACTTGGACAAGATTTTCTCTGTGATAAAGGAAAGGATATAAAGTTTCAGCTATAAATCCAAGAAGGTATTCTCAACCATGAAGTGCAAGGAACATAAGACCTGCAGATTTTGAACCGTGCATGACTGTGGTGCTCCGACATGAACACACTCAGTCACACTGGAGGATTAACGGCCAAGATCCAGATTTACCACTAAGCCCGGGCTAGCAGGCTCAAATGCGTGCTTTTCTGCTTTAGAAAGAAAGGGCGGACTTTGCAGAGGGGGGCCCAGCTGATGTTGGAGGAGGAGAACGCTAGCTACAATCATCAGCAATGGATGGAATCCGAATGAGGTTAACAATAAGCCCTAAATTGAGGGGGGATTCAGGCATGGGTAAGTAATGCCACAGTGTTTGACAAGCATGTGAAGCCGTCTGGTGAAATAAAGTCGGACACGTCGGACACTGGTCGCCATTTTGGGTAAAAGAGGATGCGTCATCTCCCTGCGCTCACCGATCCGCCTCCTGGCTTTTAAAGCAGCTGCCGGCTGTGCTGTGATAGAGCCATGTCAGGCATGTTGGGTGACAGAGGTTAAAACCGCAGCATGTTTACCCGCACTGAGGCCAAATCTCCTCTTCCTCGGGTTAAGACTGCAGAGGAGAAGCCTGCCAGGAGCTGCGGCTCTTCCAAACAGACTTCATTCCAGGCAGAACTGGAGACGAGACCACCAATTATTTTTATTCTGGGTGATTTGGGTTTCTTGGGGTTAGAACAGAGGAGGGGGAGGAGTTGGTTGGATTGGCTAAATATAAATCCATGGAAGTATGCATTCTGCATCACATTTTCTTACTCTCTAACTGCCCCGAAATCTTTTTGTAGTCTGCAACGACAGCAGTTAAGTCATTCAATCAAATGCATCTTCATTTTTAGTAAAAGAACTAACTGCATGTGCTCTTCTTTATCCCTGAACACAGAGATCTTTGTCTGAGCATTCTGCTGACTGCAGTCCCGTCCAGGGACAAACCAGGATGTCCCTGGGAGAGGCCAGAACAGCCTCAAGGCAAGGAGGGACAGACACGGGGAGGAAGGGAGGGCTGAAAGAGAGGTGTGTTTGCTTGCTGTCGGCCCGTCAGTAAACAGGAAAAGGGCCGTTCTGTCAAGCCAGAGTGTTCATTAAAGCTACGGTTCAGGCCAGGACGGTCCGGGGGATTTCCTGAGAGCAGAGGGAGACAAAGACGGCAGCAGGGAGGGAAGGAATAAGCACGCCACGGCCAGCTGTCCACCAGCAGCGCCACCAGAGCTGTCCCGCCTGGGTCCTTACTCCCGAACCCCACCTGGGTACCCCAGCCAAGTTTGGGCCTCAGTCCCAAAGACCTCTGGCCTCAAATGGGCACGCAAACAGGCATTCTCATTCCCAGAGTAGGGGTAAGGGTGCCACGGCTGACATATAAATGAATGAAATTCTTAGTATAAATGCTCCCTCTCTAGACATGAGGTAAATGACCTCAGGCTTATGAATCCTGACAGTCAATGCATGATGCAATGGCTAGAGTGGTGCCTTCAGTTCACAGGACATTCTGGGAAGAGACAAGGAAGGCGCCTGTGGAGCAGAATATGGATCTGGGTTATTATCAGTGTTTAGGTCCTGTGGCGTCCTCAGTGTAATGACTGTCAGTCTTTGTTAGATACGGGTCGCTCGTACAGCTGGCAACTTCATTTGTCATGTGTCAAGTCTAACTACAACCAAGCAGCGTCCAGTCCAGTCCAGCCGGAGGTGCATTTCAACACAAACTTAAAGCCCTTGAGGTGGTTCTCTTTCTCACATTAAACTAAAGGTGCATCAGGTTTTCGAATGATCATTGTTCAAAAATCATGATCCCTGTTTCAGTAATGAATGAGATCTGTTATCTATTGATTATCCCTGCGTATCTGCAATCTGTAACATAACTGTAAATGCTGGCAAGAGGAAGCACTGACTTTAGACTTTGTGCATGCGATGTGAGCTCGGTGACAGACTTCAGGGCACCACATGATGCTGTGTTGCCATCACTTTTCAGGCGGTCCTCGACAAACCGGTCCATGCAGTGCTGGTTGTTGGGAGTTAATGGTCCCATTTTAAAGAGCTACACTGTCTGTGTCAGGGAGCGAGAGGGATGGGACTAAAATAGAAATGAGGGTTTGCCACAGGACACCATGGTTTATACCCATTCGGACGTTTGTGTTTTGCACTTTGTTGCACTTATTTTTTAACTTGCTCAGTGGTTTTTACTTGTGTCCCCCCCCCATGTGGATTAATCCGCATGAGAAATGGCGAGTTGGGAGTGACCCACCTGTCTCAGTATTCCATAACCCAGTACGTCAGCCACTGTCACCAAAGCTCGCCTTGTGTCTAAAATGTGACACACAAAACAACACTGACCTCTTAATATCCACCAAGTCACCAGTGAACTACTTACTGTCAAGTCTGCATTTTAGCCA
Source organism: Etroplus canarensis (assembly GCA_015106775.1). Lineage (NCBI taxonomy): Eukaryota > Metazoa > Chordata > Actinopteri > Cichliformes > Cichlidae > Etroplus > Etroplus canarensis. The sequence goes on from VUQH01066007.1 coordinate 17,319, forward strand.
CATCAAATCAACTCTCGTACATGCGCTATGTGAATAAAAGCCAGGGCCACACCTCTTAACATTTGAATTCAGGTGTTTCAGTCAGTCCCATTGCCTCAGGTGTATAAGATCAAGCGCCTATCCGTGCAGTCTGCCTATACAAACAGCTCACTGGTACTGTAATAGGATGCCAGAGCTACAGCACGTGAGTTTGTGATATTCAATGATCAGCTGTAAGTGGTATCATGGCAAAGTGGAAGCTTTTAGGAACCACAGAGCAAAGTGGCAGAGCAGATAAGCACTCTGTAGGGCTCCAAACCTCCTCTGGCATTCACACAGTGGTTCTCAAACTGTTCTGGCATGCCTCGCTTCAGAAGATGAAAAACGTTCACATCCCACACCACGCAAAATTTCATGCGACAGACTCCAAATGTATCAATCACAAACAATAAAATAGGATACATATTGAATTTTATTTAAATAAAGGTCAGTACAGCAAAGTCAGCAAATTCTAGTTGAGTTCTTCTTCTTAAAAAGAGTCATACTCACCTTAGTTTCACTTCATATTTTTACCTGGTTGTCCACACCCCACCTGCAGTGGCTCTGCACTCCACCAGTGGGGCTCGCACTGAATCACTACATTAACATCTGCACAAAACCTGTCCGCTGGGGGCTTCATGGGTTTCCATAGCCGAGCAGCTGCATGTAAGGCTTACATCACCAGTGGATGAGGTGTAAAGCACACTGCCACTGGACTCTGGAGCAGTTGAAACGTGTTGTGTGGAGTGATGAAACATGCTTCTCTATGTGGCACTCAGGTGGATGAGTCTGGGTTTGGTGAATGTCTGGAGAACATTACCTATGTTTGGGGAAGGCCCTTTTCTGTTCCAGCATGACTGCACCCAGCGCACAAAGCAAACTCCATAAAGACATGGTTGGATGAGTTTGGTGTGGAAGAACTTGACTGGCCCGCGCAGAGCCCTGACCTCAGTTCCGCTGAACACCTTTGGAGATGAACCGGAGCCGAAGCTGTGAGCCAGGCCCTGTTGTCCAACTTTAGATGAACGGGCAAAAATTCCCACATCTTGTGGAAAGCCTTCCCAAAAGAGTGTTACATCTACAAGGAGGGGACCAACTCCATATTAATGCCTATGGATTCAGAGTGGGACGTGTGCTGGAAAATTCTGAAATGATGTCTTTTCTGTTTAAATCCCTTCATATTAATTTGCTGATTTGTGTTTAGTTTTGTCACATCCTCATGTCTGTTGTGTTTCTGTTGAAGCTGGGTTTCTCCTGCATGGACCCTGAGTGGCACTAAGTGAAAACATTGTTTGTTCCTCCTTGGTCCACTGCTTACAGACTACTGCTGTATTCTGGATTGTCACTTGGCCTCTCTGTGCAGATTTAATAAAATCCATATAAATAATTGCTTTGCATAATGATATATTTCAGATTTCCATAACAAATGTCATAAAAGCACCTGTAGGTGTAATATGTAAGTGGCCCAGTACTTGGTGCATCTACATGGTGGCCTTGTAGCTCTTATAGTTCGATGTGAACCTAACTTCAAGACTAAGCCTCGGCAGCTCACTAATAAGACAGTTAAACCAGCCACAGGGGCCCACAAGCCAGTGTACTCCTAGTGCAGGTCCCAAGCCCGGGTAAATGGTGAGGGTTGCGTCAGGAAGGGCATCCGGCGTAAAAACTTTGCCAAATCAAATATGCGGATTCATAACACATGATCCGCTGTGGCGCCCCCTGACGGGAGCAAACGAGTGTGCACTGTGGACATGCATGAGGTGATTCCTGTGTGGGTTTGATGCGTGTCGAGCCGCACGCGCCTGAAAGTAGCCGCAGTCTTTATCAGGTCTGCAGATAAAGGCTCTCTGCAGCGAGGTGTTACTGAGCTTCCACAGACTGACAGTGGCAGCGAGCATCCTACTTCCCTTATCGCCCTCCTCTGTGCTCCCCCCCAGCTCAGCACTCCACTTTTGCTTGGTATCTACTCCACCTTCCACCTCCATCTTCTATGTCTTGTTGCCTCTTTACCTCTGTTCTCCTTCCTCTTGCTCCCAATCTTGGTCTTTATGCGTGTGCACTCTGCCACCTCAGCCTCCCAGAATCCACTGCGGCCTCGCTCTGACCTCAACCACGCAGCCCGAGCAGAGATTTACGCGTTTGACTGAACTGTTGTTTTGCTATTGTTGTTGTTTATAACAACTTATAATCACAGTGCTTTGGCAGTCATATGGACGTTTCTTCCTTTCCGTTCTGTTCTCCAGATCATCACTCACTGCCATCTCCAAATTAACGCTCGAGACCGAGACATGACAGATGAGGTATTATGAGTGGGAGCGATACCAAAGGAAGGGTTTGCATGGATATGTCACACGGAGGAAAAAGATCACTTGGTGGGGAGACCATATCCTGGAAGTCCATTTCAGGCTCAGGACTGAAACAGCTGCTGCGGCTTCTCGACCAAAAGAATGATGAAGTTTAAAGCGGGAGCGAAAGAGAATCCTCCAAAAGCATCGCCTCATCCCGGCCGAACAGGGGCTGCAGGGCCTGACGTCTGCAACAATGCCAAGAGGAGATGATAGGCCGCAGTAAAACCATTCTGAAGCGTCTAATTTAGGAGCCCTGGACGGCTCACAAAATACCGAGAGGGAAAAGAGAATAGCTCCCCGGCCCGACATGGAAAGTGTCTGGGGGGAGTCGGAGCCAGTTAAAACAAACATGAAAATAATTGACAGTGCCTGGCTGCAAGACAGCTATGACTGGTGTTTGCGCTGCGACTGTGAAAGTGCTTTAGTGGCGCTGCGGCCGGCCGTCATATCTTCCCGTCAGGGATGACGCTGCAGCGTCTGCTGACGGCGTTATCGGGAGGTCTCCAGCCTCTCTGTGTGCTAAAAGCCTTGAACCCTCCAGGCCAATTAGTGAGCACCATGTGAGGAATGGGAGGATGTTTCCCCCCCCCGCCCCGTGTGTTATGCTTTCCACTTCCTGTTTGCTTTCCTTCATTTTGCTTACTCAGTTACATCTGGGAAACACATTCGGCGGAGTCTCGCCGCCACCGAGAGTGGGAACAAACACACGCTGGAGGCAGCAGAAGACGGTCTTTCTCTTCTGTCACACTCGTGCTCAGGCATCCTCTCGTGCGTTGCACGCTGCTGTTACCTATCTGAAGACTGACCTGTGGTCCCGGAGAGATAGATGAGGCAGGTAAGTGGCAGGCCAGGTGACACCATGAGGACCAAAGGCCCACTGGGGATGGAAGGAAGTGAGAGCATGACAGCCAAAGGATGTTACGCTGGGGTTACCAGTAAGACTTTCTGCAGCTTGCAGAAGACGGCACTGATCAGGGGCGTCTCTACAAGGTGGGCATGTGATGGCACGCCCTTCATGCCCCCGTACAAGCCACATTCACACGTCCCTTTAAGCACATTTAACTATCACGCATGGAGTCACCCTCTGATGGACGCATCAGGAGCCATTTGGGGTTCCTTGTCTTGCCCGAGGACACTTCAGCATGTAGCAGCAAGGGATCAAACCACTAACCTTCCAGTTAGGAGACCCACTCTACCTCCTGAGCCACAGCCGCCCCATGTTGCAGATGAATTGCACTATTTATAATTATATATCATCAACAGCAGCAACATTGACTCAATAATTATCATCCAACAATTTAATGTATAACATTCTGTAAAGTGACATTCCACATAACAATTATGTTTACTTTAGGTACTAAATATATTTAAATCTGTTTAATCATATAACTTGTGTTGAATTAAGCTCTATTGAACTGCTTAAATAGATTTATAAGTAGGGCTGTAAGTTTAACATAATTGCTGCAATATTTTCAGGGGATAATTCAACACAGGGCAGCACATATGCCTAAAAGATCATACCCAGTGTTTTGTATTTTCATTATAGATTTTATTTATGATTAAATATTATGATCTCCTCCCACCCTACCTTGTTCTTTGGGATCAACCATCCAAAGAAACAGAGCACAAGAGAGGTGAAGAAGAGAGTGCAGGCAGGGTGGAGTGGGGTGTGCCAGGGGTGCTTTGTGACAGAAGGATAGCAGCAAGAGTGAAAGGGAAGGTTTACAAGACGATAGTGAGACCTGCTATGATGTATGGTTTGGAGACGGTGGCGCTGACAAAAAGACAGGAGGTGGAGCTGGAGGTGGCAGAGATGAAGATCTT
>VUQH01066022.1:0-15626 GCA_015106775.1 Etroplus canarensis
CAGGGACAGGACGACTGGTTGCAATTGAAGGAAAGATGAATGTGGCCAAGTACAGAGATAACCTGGAAGAAAACCTCTTCCAGAGTGCTCAGGACCTCAGACTGGGCCAAAGGTTCACCTTTCAACAGGACAATGACCCCAAGCACACAGCTAAAATAACAAAGGAGTGGCTTTGGAACAACTCTGTGACCGTTCTTGACTGGCCCAGCCAGAGCCCTGACCTAAACCCAATTGAGCATCTCTGGAGAGACCTGAAAATGGCTGTCCACCAACGTTCACCTTCCAATCTGACAAAACTGGAGGATCTGCAAGGAAGAATGGCAGAGGATCCCCAAATCCAGGTGTGAAAAACTTGTTACATCATTCCCAAGAAGACTCATGGCTGTACTAGGGGTCTGAATACTTTCCGTACCCACTGTATAACAGCTTCCCCTCTTCTCAGAAGGCTTTCTGCAAGATTTTGGAGTGTCTGTGGAAAATTTTTCCCATTCGTCCAGAAGAGCATTTGTAAGGTCAGATACTGATGTTAGGTGACAAGGCCTGACTCTCAATATCCATTATAAAAGATGCTGGATGGGGTTAATGTCAAGCTCTGCACACCAATCTCAACCAGCCATGCCTTTATGGACCTTGCTTTTGTCAATATAGCATATTCTGCTTAAACCTGTTTGCCTACGTCTGAATCTGAGCTCGTGTATATTCATTTTGCAAGCTTGTAGTTCAGTAGTATGGTCTTCTACTCTAATAGTTAAACACAAGATACACTATGTGGAAGTTTTGGTTCATAGTTCTTTATTATTAATTCAGATGTCTCATTGTGTTTTGCCAGGTGTATAAAATCAAGCACCTAGTCATGCAGTCTGCCTTTACAAACATTTGTGAAAGAATGGGTCTTTTGAAAGAGCTCACTGAATTCTAGTGTGGTACTGTAATTGTCATTGGTACTGTAATAGGATGCCACCATTACAAATCGGTTCATCATTTTCTTCCCTCCTAGATATTCTACTATCAACTGTGAGTGGTATTATTGAGAAGCAGAAGGATTTAGGAACCACCACAACCCACAAAGTGAAAGTTCAGGTAAAGTCTCAGAATGGGATCACCAAGTGCTGATGTGTGCAGTGCATAAAAGTTGCCATCACTTTGTTGAAGTAATAACTATAGAGTTCCAAACCTTCTTTGGCATTCACATAAGCACAAAACCTGTGCACCAGGAGCTTCATTGCACTGGTTCCAGTGGCTGAGCAGCTGCATGCATCACCAACCACTGGATGGAGTGGTGCAAAGCACACCAACCCTGGACTCTGGAGCACTGGAAACGTGTTCTGTAGAGTGAAGAATTATTCTCTGGCTGGCAATTTAATACATGAGTCTAGGCATGGTGAATGCCAGAAGAACGTTACTTGCCTGACTGCAACTATGTACCTTCGGCTGCCCCCTTGTCTTCTCCCCAAAGGGTCACTACAGCAGATTAATCTGCATCGGTAATTTGGCGGCAGTTTTTAAACGCCAGATGCCCTTCCTGATGCAACCCTCCACCGTGAAAGGGCTTGTGCCCCCACCTGGAATCAAACCAGGGACCAAGTTTGGTGAAGGAGGAATAATGCTATAAGGACACTTTTTTTCTGAGGTTGGCTAGGGTGCTTAGCTCAACTCAACCATGGGAAAAATTTTCCACAGACACACTCCAAAATCTTGCAGAAAGACTTCCCATAAGAGTGGAAGCTGTTACAGCTGCAAAAGGGGACCAACTCCATAGTAATGACTATGGATTCAGAATAGGATGGCATAAAAATTCCTGTAGATGTAATGTATAGGTGGCCAATTTCTTTTGTCAATCAGGTTTTATTGACTGTTAAAACAATAAAGGCAGGAATAATTAGTCTCATAACAGATAAACACTCAAAATTTGTAGTTAAAAATCTTTTAATTTATTTATACATATATTTATATATGTACACATATACTTACCTATTCTTGTAAAGACAAGAAACACACTGTCAAATTCATTGTTAGTCATTGGTGGCGCAACTGAGACTCATAATTTCCAGAGTAGCAGGTTGATCTAGTAATGTAATAATCCCTGAATTAATGTTCTTTTCTTTTGCCTTATTCTGAAGCAAACTGGGTCGCTTATTCTCCTCATTCTGTTCCTTCTCTTTAACAGCTTTTCAACAAGGCAAAGAAGAGGACAGATATCTAGGGAGTGTGGTGAATACAACATAACCAACAGCTTATAGGGTTTTTGTTTTTATATGTTGTACTGTTTGCCTAGGCAGGGTCTGGTAAACCTGTCATTCCCTGTCAAGAAGACAAGTCATCTACGACCATGTAAATAACTATTCATTTTGAGGTAACCATTCTGGATCAGACCCACACCCCTGAAGCATTCATTAACAGTCTCTTTTTCACTCTACCATATTCCTAAAATATAGTGAATATCTAAAATATGTTCCTCTGACATCTCCAACCAGCAGAAGTGAGGCTGCTAGAATATACTAAACAATTTGACCAACGTTTTATCAACTAGATACAGTAACAGACAAAAGAAGTGCTTAACTTCCCACGTTTGTGCTCTAGCAGAGACACCTGTCCTTTTACCCTTTTAGCTGAGAACCTCAGAACGGTCTGCTGGCCTCACCACCAAAGAGGCGCACTTGGTTTCAACTTAAAATTTAGGCCAAACTTCTTCACACTGTCACAGACACTGGCAATAATTAAAAGATTGACTAATAGTGTGGGATCAATGCTGTGTTCGATGAACCTGCTTGAGATGTTACTCTAAATTAAATAGATGTGTGTGTGTTTGGTTGGTTTGGGTTACATGCAACATTTGTCTCTGGATCTGCACATTAAAGAAAATTCCTTAGTGACAGTATAGTACCAATAAGCTATAACAAAGACATCCCTTTTAAAAAAAGAAACACCTTCTTCACCAAGGTTGCTTCAAAAACAGATCTGGGATTTGGATGGAACCCTGTTAATAGTCTTTAAATGTTTACCCTTACCTACATAGATAGTGTGTAGTGTTTTTTTTTTTCCACAAGGTGTGTGTATACTCACCGTTGTTAATTCAGTCCTTGTTATACACATACATGTACTTAACTGTGATTACAAATGGTGATATGCACAGAGCATATAGTTATAAACAAAAAATAAAAAGCATATAATGTATTGTATATAGTCCAAACAGTACATTTGCCCCCATAACAGTCCCTTAGTCTTCAATATAGTCCTTTGTACTCCTTCATAGTGTTGTAAACTTTGTAATGGGAAAAAAAAAACCAACTTAAGTCTTTTTAGAAATGTACTGCCACTAGTTGCGTGACTGAACAGGTGCGTTGAATATGTGCTGCATGCTGCCCTCCGGTGGCGAGGACTGGGAGCTGTGCTACAGGAAAGGGTTGGTGGATGAACCCCCTGTGGGGAATGACCCAGCTGGTGCTCCTGCCTGGAAAAAGAAAGCGTTCAAAAATATCAGTGCTTTGAGACAAGCATCCATAAAAGCTCTCAAAAAAAAAAAAAAAAAACAACATTTTTATTAGTGTGACAGAGCTCTTGCACACTCTGGAAAAACAAAAGACAATGCAAGCTCACCATGAATGGGTTATTCGACATGCCAGGGACAGCCATGGGCTGCCCAAAGGGTGTAATCGAGGGCTTGTTCGGACCATAGACTGGGAATGCAGGGCCTAGGGGTGACAAAAGAGAAAAGAGTTTAAAAATTCTTGAGACTGCTCTCTCTCCTGCAGTTAAGCAATGCTTGGATTTTTTAATTTTATTGCAACATTTATGTGCCCAGCCCATTAAGATAAGGCCATAAAGCTATAAAGAGAGTCATTTTACAGTAATTTAATGACAAGAGGTCACCTTTAGAAATTCCACAGGACTGTAAAGAAACAAAAAAAAAAAAAAAATCACAGAGAGCCAAGCCCCAGCAGGTCAGACTGCATTCAGGCGTAAACAGAGCTTTGTACAATAAATGCAAACATTTATCACTGTGCAGTAACTGCTGCTGACAGGTCGCAGTTTAATTTGGGGCAGCAAGGCTTCAACTTCATTCTTAATGCACACAGCCATTATGTAAATGAGGAGAAAACCAAAAACAAATCATGCCAGAAAAAAGCCAGCAGATCCTCTGAATTACTGGCAGGTACTGCACAGACGCTCGGGGTGAGAGGACAGAGGGACATGGGAAGCCACTAACCATTAGACTGAGGGTGATAGGCCCCTGGTTGAGAGTAAGGGATGGGAGCCTGGCCAGGGAATTGCTGCTGGAAGTTTCCGCTGAAACTGGTCGGGAGGCAGAAGGAAGACGCATTCCCAAAGCCTGCAGGCATGCTCATAGAGCCAGTACCAAACGAGGCTACAAGACACACACAGCATGTGTGCACAGTGAATGCACACACATACCCACAACACAAACACAAACACACACACAAGGAGGAGTAAATTCTAGATACTTTGGCAAATCACACAGCTAACTGGCAATGTAACTGGGTTACATCAAAATAGCACAAATGTCTATGTAAAAAAAAAAAAAGCATTTATTGTGAAGTACAATAAACTTCAAGTGCACACACACCTGCAGCTGGAGCTCTGCCGTTGGTCTGGAAAGGGTTGGTGGCCATTTCTGGGGCAATGGCTGCAGCAACGAAAGGATTTGTGGATGGGACCGCTAGATGTAAAACAGTCACAAAATTAGTGTTCGAGCTAAATGTGGTGGAAAAAGTAAATGTATTTGAGTTGTGTATGCATCATTGCAGCCACCTCCAAAGCCAGGTTGCATGCTGGGTAACACAGGTGGATTCTGAGCTGGCGATGAACCCAGCGCTGGTCCAAAAATGTTCCTGTAAAGAAAATGATGTCATTGAATGTTTAATAATTGCAGGTCGTTTATTACATAAACTTGTGTATTCACATCGAGTGCTCATCAGCTACATTGGGGCAGGAACATTTAACACACTGATAAATAAATGGATCAAATTCATGTATTATTCCTTCAACATTTTTCAGAGTTTCCAGGTGTGCAGATGGGCCACATGAAGAAAACCTCTGAGTGTGCATATATACGTGTGTGCTACTTTCTCACCCTTGCACATTGCTGCTTGTGGAGACAGTGGAGCTGAGCTCGTTGTCCAACTGGGCCAGAGCAGCGTAGCGGTCCTCTGTGCGGCTTCCAGTCTGGGACTGGGCAGTGACAGCACTAGACATTGATGGAATTGGCACTCCTCCCCCTTTCAACAAATATTAAAATAAAAAACTACTCAAACATTGCGTGCCACATGCATAAACAGACACACCCAAAGATTTAAAAGGTGCAAGGGCACTTTCCTACTGGAACTCTCCCTTCGCAGCCCTTCTCGGATGTCCTTCTCAATGTCAAATTACAAGAATGTACAGTTATGTTCGCAACTTTTCTGTCAAGTGCTTACTCTGCTCAGCTTTACGCCAGTGTCATGCAGGTAACAGCCCAGTTATGGTCTTTAGGGGATGATATAGGGCATCACTTTGGGTTGCAAACAAAACTGGGCATTGCTCAGTAAAGCGTCGTAATGGACAAAAAGCGACGCTGCATCTAGGACACATCATGGCATACGTCACATTTTTAAGGTTTTCCACCACAGTTCTGTCATGTGGAGCAACGTGAGCACAGAGCACTGTCAGCTGTTGAGTTTATTCCTACCCCTCAGGTATGCACAATTACAAATAGGGCAAAGCAAAAGAGACATGACGTTGCCAGTTTATCTAAACGGGAACTGTAACATGAAGCAGACAGTTTCACCAGCAGTTTGGGTGCCACTGTCTGTTTACATTCTTCTTGTGCAACTCGCCAGCCGGCAGCCTGATTCCTGATGGTATCACGCTCTTGTTGAAAGCCAGCAAGCAAGACAAAAAGGCTTACGGAAAGACAGGATTTTACGAGTCTATAATCACCTGATCTAAAACAACCACTATTACAGGAGAGAAAAATAGTCTGAGCCTAGTGGTATATCTCGCATACACTCAAAATGGTCTGCTAGGGTCCCAGTGATGTGAATGTTGTCAGCAGAAGACTGCCGCAAGTTCTGTGCACTGCCATGTGCCCTCTGATTTTTTTTTGTGACCAATCACTACTGGACACCTCCTGCACATACATCCTCCAAATGGATTCCCAGCAGACTGGAACATTACTCATTAATCAGCAAACCTCACAGCTTCCATAGTGCATTAGTAGCAAACAAAAAGGGACTGCTCTTTTTGTAGGTACAGTGGGTAACAAATGAAGAAAAGTACTGTGGTAAGGGTGAGTATGTGTGGATAAGATGGAGAACAGAAAATGGCTGGGAGGGTGGTACCTGATGAAAGGGACTTTGAGGGAGTTGATGTGCCCTGATGGGATGGAATTGTAGTGTTTCCAAATGCTTCAAAGTTGGCAAAGTTGGTATTTGAGTTACCCTGAGGTGCTGCAGCCATACACAAGGAAAAATGAACAAAAACAATGAATGAGGGAATAAAAAACAATAGCAGGCGAAAACGCACGGGATAATGACAAATCAAAGGATGCTTTCATATCTGCATTAATTAGTTTGAGCTCAGTAAAAACATTGGACCTTTTGGGGGTTGTGAAAGATATCTTACCTGACTGGTTTGGAAAATGTGCAAAGTTGGCAAAGTTGGTGGCGGTGGCAGTTTGAGTGGGTGGAGCAGCAAAGATGTCTCCTCCCAGGTCCGAGAGCAAGTCAAACTTCTTCTCCTGAGCAGCACTGTGAGCTTGGGAACGACCTAGCCCTGGAGACTGGGTGGTGCAGTCAAAAAAAACGTTACTAAACTTTTCCTCAACTGAAAAGGAAATGGAAAACGAGACAGATGGGCTGAATGAAGCTCAATGTGTGTTCCTCTCACCTGACGCAAAGGGGTCTTGTTCAGCTGCAGGGTTTTGAGGGGTTGGACTTCTGGGGTGCTGCCAGTGCTGCTTGCTGAGGAGCCGGACACAGAAGCCTGGACATTTGCTACTGCCCTTGCCTGGTCTGGAGGAACATACCTAAGTATTCAGGAAAGAGCACCAGAACAAACATACAGGCATATTAAGGCCTAACATACACAGCTTTAATAAAACACTGATCATAATGAAGTCCTACGTGACCCAAGTGCCAAAAATATCATTCTGAGGTCTCAACACTGATGATATTCTGAAGATTTTCATGTATATGAGTGCTACTGATTTCATTTAGTTAGTTGTTGTATTGAATAAATAATAGACCCCTTGCAGCCCTAAGTTGTACAAACAGTTGAGAAAATGTTCAGATGGGTCAAATTGAAGGCAATATTTCAATCTGATAAAGTTGGGACTTGCCTTGTACTTAGTGTTTGAGCTGTGCTTTAACTCTACACATTCAGCAGCAGAAGCAGGAAAATGACACGTGGATATATAAAAAAAGCCCTAGACAATGAAGAGTGTGCTGCCAAACTGAAACATATGGTTAACTATGTCCATAGCAACAAAATGGTTTCTGGCGAAGCCAAGGCTTAAATCTCAGCAATCTTTTTCTTTGCTGATAGAGACGAGCCAGGATTGCCCAGTGATCTGCAGAACTTCTGGAACTCTTAGCACTCTAAGGTGTTTAGCACCCTTCTAACACCATTTGCACGCAGTTAAAAATCTATAAAATTTAAATAAGGAATACACCAATTTGTTTTCTCAACTCTCACACAACAAACAAAAACAAGATAATGTTACCATCTCTTCTTTTCGTATTTTTCCTGAAGGAACTCTTTTACTTTCTGCGGTTCTCGGAAATCTGGAACAACTGATGTCCTGTCGTCATAGAGGCCTAACCAGATGTGTTTACAGACCTACAGGGGGCACAGGAATGAGGCGAGTGGGAGGCAAGGAGAGGATAAGGGTGGGGGTGGTGGCACAGCCAAGAACAGGGTAAAGGGAAGGGGGGAAGGGGTTGAGAGAATGTGAGTACATAAAAGGGAGAAAAGAATGTCAATAACCTGAATAACCAAGGTTACTCCTAAATCAAGTCAGGACTGTGAAAATGTCTGACAATGTAAATTACAGTTTTGAGCATTTTATTGTAAAGTGTGCACAATACCTCATTGCTGTGTTTCTGTAGGAACTCAATTTCCTGCTGTGTGAATGTGGTCATAGAGATGGACTTCACTCTGTGCGGGGGATTCAGTCCTCGCCTGTGGGTGGAGGAGGTATACATTGTTAGCTGAACACGAGAAGCAGAATGCCAAACCAATGCTGTTTATAATACATGGAACAAGCAAACAGGAACTCAAACCATACATGTCCTGTTACGTTTTCTTTTCGGAAAGAATGCACTTATGAGCCAATTTCACAGATGCACTGCAGCCATGAACTTTTCGTGTCTTTACCAGTTGGAGGTTCACGTAACACAAATCTCCGATGCAGTCAGATCTGCCCAGTGGCTTTTAACTTGCCAGCTCCCCAATCCAAAGTCTAAGGCTGATGATGCCGATTTTCACCAGTGTGAGGTAACTGCCTGGTGAATTCAGACCAGTCATCATGTCTCCTGCCTCTTTTACACCCTACCCAGGCAGCACCGTCAACTATACTAGAGTATTTCTGAAGCAGACCATCTACTGCTGTGTGCTACATACGCTATATGGACAAAAGTATTGGGCCACGTACACATTACAGCAACAAGAGCTTTGATCACATCTCACTCTAAATCCATAGGCATGAATATGGAGTTGGTTCCTCTTTGTAACTATAACAGCTTCCACGCTTCTGGGAAGGCTTTATGCAAGACTTTGGAGTGTGTCTGGGGGAATTTTCACAGATTTATCCAGAAGAGCACTTGTGGGGTTGCATAGTGATGTTGGACAAGAGGGTCTGGCTTGCAATCTCTGTTCTAGTTTATTCCAAAGGTGTCTGATGGGGTTAAGGTCAGGGGTCTGTACAAGCCAATCAAGCTCTTCCACACCAAACTTCAGCCATGCCTTTATGGACCTTGCTTTGTGCACTGGGGCACAGTCATGCTAGAACATAAAAGGGCCTTCCCCAAAATGTTCCTATGGAGTTGGAAGCACAGAACGGTTCAAAAGGTGTTGGTAAAATGAAGCCTTAAGATTTCCCTTCACTTGAACTAAGGGACCCAGCCAAACCCCAGAAAAGCAACCCCACAGTATTATCTTTTCTAAACCAAATTTTACAGTTGGCACAGTGCAGTCAGGCAGGTAATGTTCTCCTGGCATTCACCAAGCCTAGACTCATCCATCAGACTGCCAGACAGAGCAGTGTGATTCTTCACTCCACAGAACATATTTCCACTGCTCCAAAAATCCAGTGGTGTGCTTTACGCCATTGCATCATGCTTGGTAATATAAGGCGGGCATGCAGCTGTTTGGCAATGAAAAATGATCCTATGAAGCTCCCTGCACACAGTTTATATACTGACGTTAATAAGGTTTGTAACTCTGCAGTTACTAAGTCTGCAGAGCATTGGTAAATTCTATTCACTACGTGACCTTGTTTTTTAGCCTTAGGTGGCCTGACACTTGGCACTACAGTAGAATGTGCAGCAGTAAGCTTGTAAATTTTATGATAAAAACTAAATCATGACAAAGGAGCTTTACAAAAAAAAAGACCTGTGACATGGGTTATGATTTACTGACCACTGAGTAGCATAAAGATCATATTTAAATGTCAAGGGTCAAGAATGTACACCCACACACAATAACAGTATGGAAAGAACATAATAAGGCTAATCTTTAAAAATGTCTCTAAATCAGCCACAACCAGGCAGTTCCCAAACTAAGGCAGGATTTGGCTAAACCAAAAAAATATGCATTTAAAACTAACTAAATTCAGCTCATTAAAGACACATGCACTGTAGAAACTGAGGCAATTGGATGAAAAACAATAATGTGAACACTGTATTCATAAACTTCATCCAAACTGGAATTTGTAGCAAAATTTTCAAATTGGTGTAAACTGCAACTTGACAGACCTTCAACGCTTGGTGAAAGTCTGCACATATCAAATAACTACTATGGATTTTTCAGTGTTACATTGGCAATATTACAAGAAGCAAACATGTTTCAGCTGAAACGTGTTTCTTTTTGTATTGCCAATGTACATTGTACAACATTAAAAAGTATTATACGTGTATTTGCGATTGCTGACGTTCTCATCAACCTTGCTCTAGTTTTCAGTGGGGTAGCACCCACTAGACTGTTTGTATCCTTTTGAGTTGAGCATACCATTCTCCTGTTTACCACAGATGTTTACTACAGACTTTTCCACACAGAATAAAACCCACTTCAGGAATGCAATTATTCATCTTCTTGTTTGCAGGTGCCAGAAAAAATCTGAAGGTCAATACCTCTGATTTCCCATAAAATGCGGTCGGATGTTAATCTGAGTCACAATTACTGACACGCTAAAGCTGACTAAACTAAGAACTCATAAACACATGTACTTTTTATCTATTTATTGAACACTGATTAGTCACTCGTGGTGCAGGCTGGAATAAATGAGATAACAACTTGAGTAACCAGAAGCAACTATTTCCATCAAGGATTTCCCGTAGCTGCTGACATGTGCAACGATGAATAAATATTTTGGACCGTTCCTTCTGCAAAGCTGTTTCACTTCATTATTTCTGATATGCTTTGCTGCTGATTTATTTGTGAGAGTTGGGAAACTGTCTTGTTGCATCATCCAACTTCGCCGAAGCATCTGATTATTTGGCAGAAAAAAGCATAATTGGGTAGAAATCATCTATAAACACTGTATAAACTGTTAGTCTCAGCGTTTTCCTAATTTCACTTTTTTCTAACAGATAGTAGGGATGTCACCAGGTGATCCCTAGTATCTTAAAGGTACCTCCTGATGCCAAATTCTGAAAATGCGATGACACTTTATCTTTCAAGTACTGGAAGTATCGCATGCAGCCTAAGTACCGAGGTTGCAGTTCTTCCAGAACTGATGGAGACAGCAAGTGTTCTAGTCTATCCTTGCATGCTAAAGAAGAAGAAGAAGAAGAAGGCCCACCAACACAGAAAAAACTACAAATGACAAAGCAAAAAGTACATGCTGAAAGATGGTGCAGCTGCTGGGATAGCTCCATAGGCTTATTAATAAGGAAGCTGAGAGTCAGGTATAGAAGTACTTTGCATTTGAGGCAGAAAACTAAGGAGTGATAACTGATTTAGAAAAGGCAATAAGTAAATGATACTACTGCACTTTTAGACCAAGGACGGAAGTACTTCAGCTTTAGCAAAGCACCGTTCAATTTGTCATTTATGACAAGTTTTATTGACAGTGCTGCTCAGCCTGTTGCTTGACAATCCCATTTTGCAGCAATAAAAATAACTGAAGTAAGAGGAACAAGCTAAGAACTTTATCTTATTAAATAAAACAGATATCGACAAAGATTACCTTTGGAGACATAATTTACAGCTGAAAAAAATGTGACAAATTCCAACATATGTTCTTGGAAAAATCTGCATATTGCAAAATGCAAAATGTTTACAGAATGTGACAATATCATATCATGGGGTCTCTGATAATGTCCATCTCAAGTCACCATATACACAATAACAGCTGACAATTTAAAGGAACCTATTATACTATTATATACATTCTGTGAAATATAGTGTTAAAATGGCGGCTGCTCACATTAAACATGTCTAAAGTTTAAAATAACGACATTAGCATGCGTACAAGTAATCCCAGTGAGCTCTTAACGCTCTGGTTCAAACAGTTTTTTCTACTCTAGGCTCTGTATTATGTCAGAGAGAGGGGGAATATTCCTGATATAGTCATCTCAGGCACACAGGTCTAGCTGTGAGCACAGCAGCCCCACCCAACTGCTGTTTAAACCTTCGGTTTGTGAGGCGCAGATAATCAGAAGTGGGCTTAAAAGGAGGGGCTAAAACAGCTTGATTTAGACAGAGGATGAACTGAGGGGCTTCATCAAAGCCCAGAAAAAGACGTACAAGAGTTATCTAGAACTGTCAGTCATGCAAAGTTACTCTAGTACACTGGCTCTAACGCAGACAATCAGCTGAAAAACACCATGTGAAACTAATGTGAACAGATACAGTTTTAAATGAAAAACACAAGCAAATGCTTGCTGATGCTATTGTGCTGACAATATGCACCTTTATTTGAGTGAAATCTTTTTTTTTTTTTATTCTGTTAGTTATTGATAACATTCTTGTAATGGTTTACACATTTGCCTTACAAGCAAAACGTCCCCAGTTCGATTCCAGGTGGGAACACAAGCCCCTCTCACCATGGAAGGCTGCATCAGGAAGGGCATCCGGTGTAAAACCACTGCAAATTCACCTATGCAGATTAATCCACTGTGGCGACCTCTTGGGGAAAAATACAAGAGAGCAGCTAAAACATTTAGTGATTGACAAAACTGGGGTGTGGGACATGGATGTTTGTGTGGTGTGCAGACTTCTTTCAGCTTCTGAAGTAGGGCATGGCCAAAAAAAAAAAAAGGTTTGCTCCAACACATTTTTATAACACACTGATTACACACAGGCTTGCAACACCTTCTCTTTACTAATATGAGTAATAGCTGATAGCAAAATGAGCAGAAAGGTTTGCCTCAATATGAGCAACGAAAGACAGCACATCTGGTTTATTGCCTAAATTCCGGTGATGATTACAAAACTACATGAGTTTTTGAGGAAGACGTGGTTTCATATACTGACAGTTACAGGCGACCCACTGGCCCAGTTCGTCTCCAGCTGCTTCCCAAGTTCAGAGACCCACCCTGTTCCTGCTTATCTGGATGTGTTCGCAATATCCTCCTCCAAAGGGTCCACGTAAAGTTCAACCAGAGGAGGTCCCCCCCCCTCCCAGTGACGTGCTGTTTTTAAAGCCGGTGGTCAAATATGTGGCTGTTAGCCGTAGTTATGAACCCATCGTTTGGCGTGCTAACCTTGACACGCAGTCAGCAAGCCACTGACACAATCTCCCACACTCGTGTTTCTGTAATATCACACTGAAGCATGGCTGTAAACAAACAAACCAACACAACACAGCCCAGCCGGCCCCGGGCTGAACGGAAGGTAACATCTGCGTTACCTGTCCAGACTTTCACACTAGCTAACGAGCTAACGGTACCGTCAAGTCAGCGCCGGACCGCACAGCCCCGCCGTTGACCGGCGGGACAATAAGCGACAAACAGAACACTTTCACCCACAAGGACACTCACAAGATCCCAGAGCAGGTGGTGCAGACGAAGGAGCCCACTGTCATGTTGACATAGGTCGGGCCGCGTTGGTCGCAGTCGAAGCATTTCCTATTCGCGGGCAGGCTAGTCATTTCCCGGAGCATCTTCAGATGGGTCTCCTCCTGCTTTCGCTTCGCACTCGTCGCCATGACCGAAAAGAGCGGCTAGTATCACCGGGGAGGGGGAGGGGGGAAAGTTTGGTCGAGGGACCCGGGGCAGGACGGGCGTCTTCAGCGGAGACTTGCCGCGGTGGTCCAGGAGACACCTTTACCGTGAGAGGGCTACAGACTGACTGGCAGACTTCTTCTTTGACACGTAAAGAAACGCAGCAGCTTCTCACGCACGGGCGCCATCTGTTGGTTTGGAATGACGCCTCATATTGGACTTGGAAAAGCTTCAGAAAAAAAAGTGCTGCGACAACACGGCACTTTTACAGTTTGCATCCACTCATAAACACATCACATAGTCCAGTACATTCAAATATTGCTTTTTATTTAAAAAGCAAACAATAATACAAATAAAAATAAAAAACATAACGTGTATATACACATTTTTTGTGCATGTATTTAAACATTCCACCTTCTCTTTTAGACATGATAGCATTTGTACATGTTTTAATATTCAAGTCTTTGGTCTCTGCCTTGGCACACTTTACACAACAGGTGCTCATTGAATATCTAGAGATGAGGCATCCCCTGTCTCCAGTTTTGGCCTCCCTGACAGTGATCACACTGTTCTCTTTCATAGCCATCCACCTCCTGCTCTGCTTTTCTTGGAGGCTCTGCAGGAAACTGTTTGATTCACTGCAGAAGAGCTCAGTGATTTGCATTGTTGTGGACAGACGACATCAGGTTATTGTATTATTAGAAGGGCTGGTGCTCCCATGTAGAGGCAAAGTCCATGTCTTGCGAGATGCCTAGCTTGATTTCTTCACAAAAACTAAAAGGCACTTCGATAAAAAATGTTTTCCAATGTCTAAATTAGTAGTGTCAGAAGACATCCTCCAAACACAAGACTGTATCATAATGGTTTTGTAAAAAAAAAAAAAATCTCTTATGGCACAAATTCAAGATTGGGATCACAGATAAACTGCCTGTTGAAATCGTACATAATTTTTTGAGATGTCTAAAAAGACACGGCCACAGCAAAACTCCTGTTCTTGTGGCACAGACAGCGGCTGCATGCTTATTTCGACTTTGGTCTCTTTCTGTTGCTGGTTGAGGAGTTTGCAGCTTCCACGGGCTGGAGGAAAAGAAGCAAACTTTATCCAAGTTATTATTATTTTTTCAATCTGAAAAATGCTCACCTTTTGATTTATATTTGTAGATTATTGTTTTCTAAACTCACCTGTGCCCTCTTTCTCGTGGCTCTGAAGAAGTCTTCAATGCGAGTCTGCTTGCTGCCACCCTCTGCCTTTTCATTTTCCCTCTCCTTCCGTTTATTTTCCCGCATTGTGCGGAACCTCACCATTCGATTACGGATCCTATTCTCCCTAAACACAAACCAACATGGGTTGAGTTTCAAACTGTTACATTTTTTAAATGTATGTAAAAGCATGTGCAACTGAAAAAGGTCTTGAACTTACTTAACTCGTTTGGTGTGACAGAGGAAGTCAACCAAGGCGTCTTCATCTGGCTCCAACCAGATGAGATCTGGAGCGTGGGTTTGTGGCGCATTCAAGAATATCTTCCTTGCTTCTTTATACTTCCAGGAATTTGGTACAGGGTGGGTCTAAAAGGCAGCAGATATTACTGTCTCATTGTCTTACATTTTATAATATAGCACAAAGACAAAACTGCAAATACCACAGGCTGTCCATCTGATACCTGTCTGTTGATATGCAGAACCACATTCTCAATGTTGCGGTGCTTCTGGATCAGGGTCAGAGCTCTCTTAGGACCCAAACCAGGTATCTTTTCACAGTAGTCGCAGCCCAGCAAGATGCACAGGTCAACAAGCTGGCATAAAATTGCAAAATCAGACAATAAGACATTTAAAGTTCCTGTTTTAAGGGAGTGTTTCTATAGAGTGATATGTCTGATATGGATAACCGTCTACTAATGGAGACATTCCACTAAAAACACTAGAGAATCAGAGTTACAGTCCCTTAAAGTATAACGGGGTAGGCCACATTAAATTTTCAGGGATGAACTGCAACTAAAGCAATTTTAGACCCACTCCAAGTGCCAATATCTAAAGCCAAAATCTATGACTAAGAATAAGTAAGAGAAACAAGCATTGGTACCCTGGATGTTTTTTCTGTTTTCTGATCATTCATATATATATATTTCTCATTAATGTACACTCAGCACCCCATCTTGACAGAAAAAAACAGAAATGTAGAAATTTTTGCAAATGTATTAAAAAAGAAAAACTGAAATATCACATGGTCATAAGTTTTTTGCCAAT
>VUQH01066039.1:0-13145 GCA_015106775.1 Etroplus canarensis
TTTCCTTCTCTCTCTCTGCCTCCTAACACACTTTCCCCCTCTCCCCCTCCTTGGTCTTCAGCCAACAGTAGCATAGTTTCCACCGGCACCCTGTTGGCTAATGGCATCGGAGGCGGTCGTTGTTAACCCGGGCCGTGACCGATCCGGTATGGAAGTCGTGTTATGAATCCGCATATTTGATTTGGCAAAGTTTTTACGCCGGATGCCCTTCCTGACGCAACCCTCACCATTTACCCGGGCTTGGGACCAGCACTAGGACTACACTGGCTTGTGGGCCCCTGTGGCTGGTTTATTCATGGACACTAGCACTAAATGTAGTAAACTTGTCTTTGATTGCTTACATTTGGTGGTGCGGTGGTTAGCACTGTTGCCTCACAGCAAGAGGGTCTGGGTTCAAATCCAACAGCTGGTTTGCATGTTCTCTCCGGGTCCTCTGGCTTCCTCCCACAATCCAAAGACATGCAAAGGGGGTTAGGTTAATTAGCAATTCTAAATTGCCCATAGGTGTGAATGTGCGCGTGAATGGTTGTTTGTCTCTCCGTGTTGGCTCTGCAACAGACTGGCGACCTGCCCAATGACAGCTGGGATGGTCTCCAGCACCCCCCGCGACCCTGAACTGGATAAGCAGAAGATAATGAATGAATGCTTACATTTCTCACACTTTTATCTTTATAAGTGTGTTATGACTATAACTATTGTAACAATTTCAAATAAAACCTAAAAGGAATGCATAAAATGATTTTTAAAAAATAAACTCAAAAGATCAAACCCAATCTGGAAACTAGCTGGAATTCAACTCATTTGAAAAAAGAAAATGAATATCAAAAATTATATTGAAAAAAATAGTCATGTCAAAATCAAAGCTTTCAGAGAACTCTATGCAAAAACACTGTGAAAATTAAGTACACCCTTACTGCTTGCATTGGAGGTAAGTAGCAGCTAGGTTCTGCTATATAAATGCATTTGATTATTTGACCATGAGCACCTCTATAAAGGCTGAAGTTTTTGTAGTTTGCTGCTCTGGAGCATCTGGGCATGTGTGAACACAATGTCAAGAAGGAAAGACATCAGCAACGATCTTAGATGAGTAAATGTTGCTGCCTGTCAATCTGGAAAGGGTTCTAGGGCCATTTCAAAACAGTCTGGAGTCCATCATTCCACAGTGAGATAGAACTTTTAGAACAAACATTCAAGACAGATGCAAATCTTCCCAGGAGTGAATGTCCCAGCAAATTGACCCCAAGGCCAGGTTGTGCAACGATCAAAGAAACTGCAAAGCTACAGCTAGAAAGCTAACAGAGAGTCCACGGCCCTCAGTTAGCAGGTTAAATTTGGAAGTTCATGACTGTCCAATTATGAAAAGTCTGAACAAGTACTGCTTGTTTGGAAAGGTTTCCAGGTGAAAACCTCTTCTCTCTTCAGTCAGCCAGTCAGTCAGTCTGACCAACCAATGACAATTGTGCAATATGAACATAACTGTGCATAACTGTGCATACTTACGCTTAACTTCTTCTTTTTATATTTATATAGTGTTGATTTATATAACTTATATTTTAAGGGTGTGTTTTCTTTTTATTTTTATACAAATTTATATTTAATGGTGTGTTTTTATGGTGCTACACTGCCACTGGAGTTTTTAACTTCCCAAGGGAACCTCCAGAGGGATCAATAAAGATCTCTCTCTCTCTCTCTCTCTCTCTCTGATGCCATCTGTCCCACAGCTAAGGCTCGACCAAGCATGAGTCGTGCAGCAGGACAATGAACCCAAGCAGAGCAGCGAAACTACAACAGAATGGCTGTAAAAGGAAAGATAAAAGGTGTTGCAATGGCCCAGTCAAAGTCCAGACCTCAACCTGATTGAAATGCTGTGGTGGGACTTTAAGAGAGCTGTGTACAAATGAATGAACTGAAGCAATGTTGCAAAGAAAAGTGGGCCAAACTGCCTCCACATTGATGTGACAGACTGATAAAGTCATAATGAAAACCATTAGTTCAAGGCATTGCTGCTAAAGGTGGTTGTAAAAGCTGTTGTTTTCACACTCTGCTTCTCCACCTTGGCTTCGTTTTTATTGACAGGCTGTAAATGTCACATGTTGTTCATCTGAGGCTGTACTTGCCTAATTTTAAGACCTGCTAAGGACCAGATGATTGTTATGTCCTGACATGTGAAAACTTACAATTGACAGAGGGTGTGCTTTGGTTTTCACATGACAGTCATGGATGATGTGTGGGTGGTTTCAGTTGTGGTTAAAAAGAAGCAGGATCAGACAGGTTGTTTCTTTGATCTGTGGTAAAGTCCTCTCTGAGTGCAGATATGGGTTTAGTAAAAGGATATTGGATGTCACAGATGACTAGAGGGTGTGAATTTGCATATTTTGGCGGGGTTAATCTACAGGTTGTCAACAGCATGCCACAAATGCTCCACCTTAAAACAGAGTTTGTTAAACTTGCACATGCTTTAAGGCCTGTGCTGCAGTTTGCAGTATTGCCACAGGTTAATTAGCTGACTTTAACAAACAGTATTTGTAATGCTGTCTGCAGGGCATTCACTGTATCCTACAAGCAAACCAGTTAGGGACAAACTTACTTAAACCGACAAATGCAAATGAAGCACGGTTGTTTTATGTGACATACTGAGGATTTTTCAGGCGTTTATCGAAGAATACAATTCCAGAGAATTCCGGCCCTGGGATTAATAAAGGATTCAGATTCTGACTGATGAAATTTGCCAACATTAAGGGGTTTTAAAATTACTGATCAAACATTATACAAAGCCCTAAGATATTTGCCAAATACAAAAAATATTTTACACATGCATTCTCAGAAATAACGACAGAGTAAAAGCGTGTTTTGTCCCCACATGTGCAATCTGCACTCATCGGCCATTTCATTAGATACACTTTTGCTAGTACTGGGTTGGCATAGATTCAACAAGGTGCAGGAAACATTCCACAGAGGTTTTGGTCCACGTTGACATGATAGCATCACACAGTAGCTGCGCATCCATGCTGAGAACCTCCTGTTCCACCGCATCCTAAAGTAAACGGACTGGTGCCTACTTGGCACTTTCCTACTCTGAGCATGCAAAGCACTTTTTTACTACAAGCCCCATTCACTCAGTCACACACACACACACACACACACACACACTCTCACACAGCGCTTTATTCTGTGCCTTTAACCACGTTTAATTATCACACACACATTCACACTCCGATGGCTGCATCTGGAGCAATTTGTGGGTTCAGTGTCTTGCCCAAAGACACGTCGGCATGTAGGCTGGAGAAGTCAGGGATCGAACCGCCAACCTTTATGTTGAAAGACGACCTGCTCTACCTCCTGAGGTGGGCTGGAGGTCTCTGGGACCTGCCCTGGGATGACTTTGAACATACTAAAAGACATAAGTACTCATGGCCACTTTATTAGGTACACCTCACCTATTACCAGGTTGGGCCCCCTTTTGCCATCAGAACTGCCTTAGTTCTCTGTGACATATGCTTTAAGATCAGGCGTCAAACTTTCCTTTTTGATAAGGCTTATAGTTAGGGCTTAGTTGTGCCGCAGTAGGTTTAGGCTGCTGGGGGGGCTTCTTAAGATGTGCTGGGCATTTCTTCTCCACCCACCTCTTTTCACTCCCCATGCATTTATTTGCTACTGCTGCGTGTCATTAAATGTTGTCTTCCCTCCCCCATAGTCTGTGTCTCTCTTTGTCTTTTGTGTAATCAGTATATTTATTATCCCAGCATACTGTAGAGAACTAGCATGACAGGTTTGTGTTATAGTAAATATGTATACTGTTGGGTTTTTTTCAAAAGTAGGTCGGGGGAAGTCTGGTCTCCACTGGTTAAAAACGACACGCTGAGACAAGCATCTGTTAGACGCTTTCTAGCAAATTTACCAGCGCTGCTCTTTGCTTTAGTGACCCAGGAGCAAACTTTAGCCCACTTAAAGATACTGGAGCGTTACAGAGTTATTTTTTCTATATGGACATCACATGCCGTGGTAAGGAAAAGGGGAGGAAAAAGCCTCCTAGATGTTTGCTGTGATCTTATAACTTTTAGGTACCGACTGTGAAGTTGATTCCTGTTGTGCACGACTGTGTGAGTTTTTCTGTTTGCTTGTCATCTCTTGCAGCACCTGCAACTACATATGGATCAGCCGAGCACATTTTGTGCCCTGATGGGAATCCCATTGAAATTTTAGAACCTGGAAAGAGCGTCAGCGATGTCGTAGACGGCAAGATTAAAGAGCTGTGTTCGATGGTGAGCGCCAGAGATGCCATATCACTCAGTGATATTTGAATATTTTAAGATGACTTTGTAGTTAAATGACCTTCCTTGTTAGCTCAGAGAGCAGCTGCAATGAAAAGACCAACATTCACATTGAATATAAGATAAATAAGGGTTAAAAACTACAGAGATGTGTCCAGTAGACTTGAATAATGTAACCAGTGCAGTTTAAACAGGTAACTCAGAGTCCTGGATATGAAGGTTTCTGCAGTGCGTTAGCAGCAGCTGTGTGTATTTTCAGCTTGAATTAAAATGATCCTTCCTCCTCACTCTTCCAGGACAACGAGGAGCCGTTTTATGTGCTACATCTTGATGATATATTCAAGAGGCACCTGCAGTGGCTCACGACGTTACCTCAGGTCAAGCCTTTCTACGCAGTGAAGTGCAACAACGCACCAGCAGTTATCAGGATGCTGAACGCTCTGGACCTAGGCTTTGACTGCTCCAGCAAGGTGCCGAGCTTTCCAAGATTTCCAAGACATTTATAGTAGATTGCATCCTTGCGAGTTTGCTCCTGTGAAACTCATTTTGGTCTGGCACACAGGCTGAGATCGAGCTGGCCCTCTCCCTTGGAGTGACGCCTGATAGGATCATTTACTCTCATACGACCAAACCGCTGTCCCACATCAGATATGCCTGCTCTCACGGAGTGGATTTGGTGACTTTTGACAGTGAGGATGAACTCCCAAAAATCTCTCTCTGCCATGCCCAAGCCAAGTAAGTGCACTCCAACCTTCTAACGTGTTTCCTTTAGCTTTTTATACAGCACCTTTTTGGGAGTATTGATTGATAACTGCATCTTATGAATCAATTACCAGACTAGTGCTGCGCATTGCAGTGGACGACTCCAAATCAATGGTAAGACTCAGTGCAAAGTTTGGAGCCAGACTCACCTCGGTTGGGAAGCTGCTGGAACGTGCCAAAGAGCTGAGCTTGGAGGTCATTGGGGTCAGCTTCCACGTAGGCAGCGGCTGCACTGGAAGTATGGCCTTCAGGCAGGCCATCGCAGATGCGCGACATGTCTTTGACGTAGCGGTGAGCCATCAGGAGAGAAACGAAACAGTTTTCTTGTCAAAACAGTATTCAGTAGTGTTGTGATTAGATGTGGTTTAGGTCACCTGCTGGGGTAGAGAGAAGTTAGGCAATGTGGACCAGAGGTTTCGCACTGAGGGCCTGTCTCACCCTGTCAAACACCACTTGGAACTGCGCTGGCCGCCGGACCTGATCTGAGACACCTTTCTGGTTAAGGTCAGTCCGGTCTGCAAAGTTCAGGAAGAACCTCCGGTAGTAACCTGCCAGCCCCAGGAACCACCTCTCTTCTTTTTGGTCTTAAGCTGTGGGCAGGCTGCAATGGCCTCCCTTTCATCCAGTTGAGAATGCACTTGCCTGCCACCCAAGACTAAAAAGAGTTTTGCAGACCTGACCGGTCCCTTGACGGACTTCATCCAGAATGGTGCCTCAGATCTGGTCCAGTGGAAGGAGCAGGGCCAGGTTTGATAAGGTGAAAGAACCTGTGGGGAACCTCTGCTCCACAGCTGAGCTAAACCACACCCCACCACATTTGTCTACCAGTGTTTTTCAAGATTGCCGTCATTATACACAAGCCGCTAGCAGCTCAATCATCTCTTTCAGAATTTGTTGGGATTCCATATGAAGCTCTTGGATATTGGTGGAGGATTCTCTTTGATTGGGGACTTCAAAAAGAAGTTTGACAAGGTAAAATTATGTCCCTCGATCTGTGTTTTTTAATGCATCTTTACATTGTTGGATGGAATGTTAATCACAGAGTCTTGGCTACAGCCCCTGCTGGAGCTTTGTCCCCTCGACACCAGTTTCCTCAGTCGTCCCAGATTGACAGGGACAGGTGGGGGCATGGCTTCCATATTTAAAGACCGTTTTAAATGCACACAGATATTAAGCTTTACTTTTACAAGTTTTGAATTGCAGCTTTTCACCATCACCGTGCCTTCTGTGGTGTTGATTGCTGTGATCTATCGTCCACCTAAGTATAAGGCCAATTTTATTTCTGAATTTGCAGACTTTTTGTCCACTTTAGTCTGCATTACGAGAGGATTTTGATTGTTGGAGATTTTAATGTTCATATTTGTTGTGAGGACAAGCCTCTTATATACTTTATAAACATTGTTGAATCTTTTAATTTTACACAATTTGTGTCTGGTTGGATCTTGTGTTGAGCTAAGGTTTGTCTGTTTCAGTGATCAGTGATGTTTATTGCCAATTTTAGATCATTCTCTGATTTTATTTGACATTTTAATCCTTAATTTTTTAGCTTTAGGTAAAGAAATAAGGAAAATGAGAACCGTGTGGTCTCGGATAAGTAGTTTCTAATCAGCTTCTGCGTTATTCATCAACACACAAACTTTTTGAGCCACGTTATTCTGCGTTTAGAACAAATCATTCCACTCAAACAGCCATTATAAAGGTGGTGATTGTCCTTTTACTGGCAGCAGACTCAGAGTCATCTTCTGTATTATTGTTAGACCTGAGCACTGCTTTGAATGCTGTAGATCACGACATATTGTTAAATAGAATGGAGAATCTTTCTGGTGTCTCAGGTTGGGTCCTCCAGTGGTTAAAGTCTTACCTGTCAGTGAGATCTTATTGGGTTTTGTTAAACAACACCCTCTCTGAGCGCTGTGCTGCCAGGCACGGGGTTCCACAGGGTTCTGTTCTGGATCCACTGCTGTTTTCTCTCTACACCACTGGGCACCACTGAGACCTGCCGTGATGAATGATCCGGAGATGTTGAGATTTTCCCTGGGAGTGACCAGAAGGGACAGGATTAGAAATGAGTCCATCAGAGGGACAGCTTGGGGACAAAGTCAGAGAGACTAAGATGTGTTTGTCATGTTCAGAGGAGGTGTACTGTATAAATGGACAAAGGATGCTGACGATGCAGGTGCCAGGCGGGAGGAGAAGAGGAAGACCACAGAGAAGGTTGATGGATGTAGTGAAGGAGGACATGCAGAGGGTTGGAATGAGGGAAGAGGATGCAGGGATAGGGTGAGATGGAGGCAGATGATCCGCTGTGGCGACATCTAGCGGGAGCAGCCGAGAGAAGAGTTGTTATTCAAAATATTTTTTTAGCAATTTGGAGTTTTTTGTGTAAGTCCATAATAAAACACCCCTTCCAAAACAATCCATTTAATTTACAGTTTGTAACACAAAAGATAGCAATGGGGGTGAATGCCTTTGCAAGCCACCACATGCTTATTTGAAAGAATTATGACCAGAGGTATAATGCCTTCTAACTGAATTATTAACCCTGTGTGTTTTGTCCTCTTAGTTCTCAGAAGTCATCAATGCATCGCTGGCTGAATTCTTCCCTCCTGCCAGCGGGGTGGAAATCATTGCAGAACCAGGCAGATACTACGTTGAATCAGCCTTCACGCTGGCGGTGAACGTCATCGCCAGAAGAGTGGTCATTGATGATACGGACGAACATGCTGGTAAATGCCCAGGATTGTTCTACACATGTCATAACTAACTATGTAATTA
Organism: Etroplus canarensis; assembly: GCA_015106775.1. Taxonomy (NCBI): domain Eukaryota; kingdom Metazoa; phylum Chordata; class Actinopteri; order Cichliformes; family Cichlidae; genus Etroplus; species Etroplus canarensis. The sequence continues at coordinate 7,809 of VUQH01066039.1, forward strand.
TGCAACATTGTAGCTACTCAGTTTAAAGGGCTCTCCAGTTGAGTGGTTACGGCATCCTGTAGCACAGAGCTCCCACTTCTATCTTTTCTCTCTTGCTTTCTGTCTTTCTGTTCCTACAGTGCAAGTGTGTTGTGTGCATAGATTTTGCGGGGGCGCATGGCAGTTTACCATATTTCTTGATCATTACCACTTGCCTGCTGGACCTGAACACCACTCATCGCCAGAACATTGATCCACTCAGTGTGGTATTGTCATTCAGGCTCGCTTTTAACTCTGATCTTAGTTGTGTTTTTCTTCATCTGACCAGTGCCTCGACCAGTCCCTGCCCTTTACAGAAATCTGCTGAGTGTGCGTGCTCTGGATTCTTCCCTGGATTCTTTGCTGTTTCCTCCCATCAGCCTATCTCTTACCTCCCAGTCTCCCTCAGTTTACTCTCTGGTCTTACCTGCAGCCATCTGGATTTGTAGATCCCCTGATTCTTTGTTTCTGTGTTTTGCAGATGGAGGAGAAAAGTGTGCAGAGAGAGTGATGATGTACTACATTAACGATGGAGTGTACGGCTCCATGAGTTGCATCAACTTGGACCCTGCTCACGGCAAGCTCGAGCCATACCTTCACAGGGTAAATGTTAGCTCCACATCAGAGTTTCACTGCTGAACTGCTGAAAAGTTGCCACTTTTTTCACTTGGGAAGGATTAGAGACTCCAGCTTTCCACAGTAGCAGCCTATGGTCATGTTCAGGGTGGGCAAACATCATTTTTTTTAAGGGTTCCAAATTCTGAAAATATTCTTTTACGGTGTTAGGAAAAGAGCCAGTTGAGGTTCTTCACGCATCTGACCAGGTTGTTTCTAGGGCACCTCTTCAGTGAGGCGTTCCAGGGTGGAGTGCCAGCTTGGGTTGGGAAAAAGTTGTTACTCCAAGTGGAATTTAATTATCCAAGGGTCTTGCTCACAAGTGGGAGATTGGCAAAGTGCCTGCAGTGACACAGATGCCACACCAGTATGTGGTGAAGAGGGAGCTGAGAATTAATGCGAAGCTCTTGATGTGCTGGTCGATAAGCATACCTACCCTCACCTATGGTCACGAGCTGTGAGTAACGACTGAAAGAATGAGTCTTTTTCAGATAAAAACAGTGGAAATGAGCTTCCTCTGAAAGGTGTCGGAGCTCTAGATTTGAGATAGGCCCAACTGCTCAGTCATCCAGGAGGGGTTTGGAGTAGTAGTAGTAGTAGTGCCCTCTGGATACCTCCTAGTTGATGTGTTCCAGGCATGTCCTACCAGGAGGAGGTCCTGGGGCAGATCCAGGACATGCTGAAGAGACTGCAACACTCAGCTGCTTGTGAACCTCTTGGCACCCCCCCGGGAAGGCAGGAGGAGGTTGGTGTCTCTGCTTAGGTCACTGCCCCCAAGGTTTGGATAAGTGGAACATGGATTATTGAACAAACTGTAATGTCCCTGAATGAACCGTGACTCAACAAATAGAAGCCAGACTGGGACCTCCAGTCACTACTCTGCTTCCTGCACTGCCTCTTAATGTTGGTATGGAACATAAATCTGAGGAACTGTGTAAAATTTGTCATTACTAAGAATTCTTCTTCTTCTTCTTCTTCTTCTTCACCGCTGTTCAGGTTAGATGTCGCCACAGTGGATCATCTGCCTCTATCTCTCCCTATCTCTTGTGTCCTCACACCAACCTCTGCATGTCCTCCTTCACTACATCCATCAAGATTTTCTGTGGTCTTGCTCTTCTCCTCCTGCCTGGCAGCTCCATCCTCAACATCCTTTGCCCAGTATATCTACTATCCCTCCTCAGCACATGTCCAAACCATCTCAGCCTTGCTTCTCTGACTTCATCTCCAAACTTCTCAACTTGCGCTGTCCCTCTTATGGACTCATTTCCAATTCTGTCCATCCTGGTCACTCACAGCAAAAATCTCAGCATCTTCAATTCTGACTTTCATTCCTACTGACTTTCATTCCTCTTCTCTCCAGTTCATACCTCCACCTCTCCAGGCTCTCTTCCACCTCCTCCCTACTCTCACTACAGGTCACAGTGTCGTCTGCGAACACCATAGTCTAGTCATTTCTTAGGCTGCTGGTCTCTAAATATAGCATAGTAATCCGTCCTTATCATCACTTCACTTTAAAACAGATTCTGGAAAAACATGGTGGCCAGATTAATGTTTCATTGTTGTCCTCTCCACAGGCTGTTGACAGCAGCGAGCCGAGATACCGCTCTGTCATCTGGGGTCCAACCTGCGACAGCATTGACAAAGTCGCTGAGGACTACTGGATTCCTGAGTTGTATGTCGGGGACTGGCTCCTCATCGACAACATGGGTGCTTACTCCATCAGTGCAACCACTGACTTCAACGGCTTTGAAAAGGCACGCATTCACGCTGTTGTGACATCTGAGACCTGGCTCAGCTTAAACCTGTCTCACATTTACAGTCCTATCCACTAACATGGCAAACACATACACACATGGTTTCTTTAAAGGCTAGGTTCCAATTACAGGTCCAGTGTGAATACTCTCATATCTCTGCTTCAAGTTTCCCCACTTTAAAATGGCCTCTGTGTTAAGTCTGATAACGTCAACAGGAAGCGAGCTGTTGTGAGTCATTCACTAAAGAGTTTATTGAGAGGTTAGTGATGTAAACCTCAAGTTTATCTGGCCTCAGATCTAACTGCAACATTTTGGCCTGTTGATGAGTTACATTAATTAACCAGTATAATCTGACTTCTGCTGGCATTTTAACTATTGTAACTACAGGAAGTGACGCTCAGAGCTAAAACTGAAAAAACTCTGAGATCAGAATACTTTATTAATCCCCAGGCGGAACTCGAAGAAGTTACTTAGAACAGTCCCTCACGCAGTGCAGTTATTTAATTTTCACTCTCTTGACTTCATTTTAGCCTTTAAATACATTTGGATCTCTTGTAAAAAGGTGACGGGGAGATTTGTTTGAAAAACAGTCTTTTAAATTGAAATTACTGTTCTGTGTGTGTGTGTGTGTGTGTGTTGCTTTTTAACTTTCCTGAGTCCTCTTTCATTTAAAAGTGTAACTAATAAGCTCGCTGTGCCTGTACCACATTAACATTCTGATATCACAATAAAAATGTGAGATGATGATGATGAGAGCAAAAGAAATTAAAACGTCAGTTAAGCAGCGTTTGATGTGCGTTTGTTGGCTGTTGTCTCATGAAACCCAGTTGTGTGTGTGTGTGGTTTGTTTATTTGTTTATGTATTTGGGGAGGGGTACAGCTATAGAACACTACAGCATCTTAAAGCTGCTGCTTTGTTCTAATAAATTCAACTTTTTTAAAACAGTAAATTCATTCTTTTTCATCTTGTTGTTATTGTTTTATCAGAAATTAGCCATTTTTTTCCTCACATCTGCTGTTTTGTGCTTGTAATTTTACCATTTTTTTCCAATCGCGTAAATTAGCCACTGTTTTCTCATAAAGCTGTTCCTTTTTTCCTATAAATCTGCTGTTTTGTTCTTTTAAAATTACAGTTTCTTTCTCATATACTTTCAACATTGCATCTGCACTGAACACCAAAACAAATTCCTCGTACTGTAAAGTGTTCTTAATTGTACCTGGCAATAAATGGTTTCTGATTCTGATTCTGATAAATTATCCACCTTTTTCTCATAAATTTGCTACTTTTTCAATTAAATTCTTTCTTAAATTAACCGTTTTTTTCTTGTGAATTTGTTCTTTTTTCTGGTAAATTTGCTACTTTGTCCTCGTAAACGTACCTTTTTTAATCTCATAAGATAGTCGTTTTTTTCTGATGAGTTTTGTCCCACTTGTAAACTTCCCACTTTTTTCGAGTAAATCTGTTACTTTGATCTTGTAAATTTACCATTTTTCATTTTCTAACTTACCCTCTGTATATGATTTTTTCCTGTAAATTTAACACTTTTCGCTTTTAAATCTTACTTTTTTCTCACAAATGTGTCACTTTTTTACTTTGAATTTTTTTCTTTGTGGGCGGGGAAACTATCCTTGAGTTGCAGAGGAAACGTTGCTTTTGGCTTCTTATTTAACCTAATTTCTCAGTCCTACAAATTGCTGTCTGTCAATACACCTCAGGCCGCTCACCTGTAATTTCCACCAAGGTGTCGCCACAGTGGATTAATCTGCATCAGTAATCTGGTGCTCGCGTCCTCACCTGGAACACGTGGTGCCACTGCTGAGGACTATTTACACATGAAGAGAAACCCACTGTGCTTGTGTGACTGTGTGGCTCACTGACATAATAAAGGTAGATTAGATTAGATTAGATTAGATTAGATTGAACTTTATTGTCATTGAAAAAGTATGAAACTCAAACAATGAAATGAAAGTTTGGCATCTAGTAAGAGCAAATAATACTGTACAGAAAGTGTGGTGATCATCAAATGTAATGAATACATAAATACAAAGTATACACAGGTACAGAATGATTTAAGGACTAAAATATATCATGTAATAAATTCCAGTGTTTACATGGATTTATTTAAATATAAATAAATGCACAGTTTTTTTAATTTAAATGTGTGGTGAATTGTATCAACATCAATGTATTTGTATTCTTATTTGTTAATTATTGTATTATTTGTATGAATTATGTATTTGCTTTCACCTCACAAGCGAAAGGTCCCTGGTTTGATTCCAAGTGGGGACACAAGCCCCTCTCACAATGGAGGGTTGCGTCAAGAAGGGCATCCGGTGTGAAACCTCTGCCAAACCTCCCCTTGGGGAGAACGTGAGGGAGCAGCAGAGGGCGCAGTGGGAAAACGCTGATCAGTGCTGCAGTGCGCGAACTGGCCGCTAGATGTCGCCCTGGCGCGCGCTCGCCGGTGACAGCGGAAGCCCCGCCCAGAGACCCCTGCTGTCTGAGCGCGCACGCAGCTCGCCGGCCACGCCCCTCTCATGAATAATGCAGCGCCTCCCGCCGAGCGGAGGAGAGTCGAGCCGCCGGGGGCTCCTCAGACGTCAGCTCGCGCTCGCCGGAGGAGGGAGGATAGTGGTCAGAACGTCATCCGTCCGTCTGTCCGCCCGCCCGTCCGGCCGCCGAACAGGAGGCTCTGATATCCGGGAATGAATGGGAGGTTCGGGAGGAGGACACACCGAGGGCTGGATGCTAACCCGACCGTGACAGACCCACCATCTGCCGGGCAGGAGGCCGTTACACCACCGCTGCTGCTGGGCCGAGTGAAAACAGCACCTGAGGTGGGAGTCTGTCTGTGTGTGTGTGTGTGTGTGTGTGTGTGTGTGTGTGTGTGTCTGTCTGTGTGTGTGTGTGTGTCTGTGTGTGTGTGTGTGTGTGCATGTGTGTGTCTGT
>VUQH01066069.1:1969-43441 GCA_015106775.1 Etroplus canarensis
GATAAAAAAAATTTGATTTTTTTAAAAAAAATTTTGAAAAAAAAAAAAAAAACAAAGCTTCTTTCATGTCAAAGTAAAACAGAGTTTTACAAACTAATCTCAATTAATTAAAAATATATAAAGTTAAGTTAATTTTTGTATGGGAGAGTGACAAAGAGGAAGCCACTGTTGCAAAAAAGCTCACATGAAATTGCCCCTGGTATTCACCCAAAGGTGTGTGGGAGACTCCAAGGTCAGTTGGAAGAAAGTTCTTTGGTCTGATGAGACAAAAATTTAGTTTTTTGGCAATCAGACTAGATGTTATGCTTGGTAGACACCGAACATTGCACATCACCACAAACACACCATCTCCACCGTGAAGCATGATGGTAGGAGAATTATGCTCTGGGGATGCTTCTCAGCAGCAGGACTTGAAAGGCTTGTAAAAGTAGAGGGAGACATGAAAGCAGAAAAAATATATCTATCAAATATATCTACCAAAACCTGGCAGATAATCTGACTCAGTCTGCAAGAGAACTACAGCTTGGGAGAAGATTTAATTTCCACCAAGACAATGACCCTAAGCATACAGCTAAAGCTACACAAAAATGGTTCAAAGACAAAAAGGTGAATGTTCTGGATTGGTCAAGTTAAAGCCCAGATCTCAGTCCAATCCAGAATTTGTGGCTGGACGTGAAAAGAGCTGTTCATGCTAACCCCTGAGCAAAACTGAATGAGCTTGAACTGTTTTGCAAGGAAGAATGGAGAAAATTTGGTATCCAGATGTGCCAGCCTGATTGCGTCATATCCACACAGACTCAGTGCTGTGATTGCAGCCAAAGGTGCATCTACTAAATACTGACTTAAAGGGGGTGAATATTTATGCAGATGTTTATTTTACCTCATATATTTTTAATATATATAAACTCTGTTTTCACTTTGACATGAAACAGGGGTTTTTTTTGTAAATTCTTGTCAAAAAGTCAAATTATATTGACTATGATTTGTTTATTAAAGCAATAAAAGGGTGAAACAACCAAGGGGTACTTTTTATAGGCATTCTAAAATAACTGACGTGGTATGCTAGAGATGATGACTTAAGGAAAGATTTAGCCAGGGAAAATCCCCATGTTGGACGAAAAAAGAAAACACTGACAGGTGAACAAATGCATCATAAAACCCCCACACTGGTGTGGACTTAATGAGGACAAGGTGTTTAATAAATATCAGATTTGAGTAAAGTTGTTTGTCTGACTGAAGTATAATCAATAAGGTTGTTAAAATCAAGGTGCACGTTTGGCATACTTGCAAGAGCCATGTCGTGATCTGTAAAGTTAATCAAATTTAAGGGAGGCTCCACGGAGAAATGACACCTGCCTCATTTTTCATGCAACTGTCTTCTTACTGTGTGTAAACAAAAGCAGCACCCTGAGACTCCACAGTTCATCTGAGATGTTGGGCAGGAATGCTCTGACCTTGGCAGACTTACCTGCAATTAGCCACATACACATACCCATGCACACTCGCTCAGTCACAACTGGATGCACACACCATTTGGATGCACATACATGCTTACACACTGACAAGACCATGCACTGTCCCTCTCTGTCTTTCACTTGCACAAACATCCTCCCCAACACACAGACATATACAATCACCCACCCTCGTCTGTTTGAATTAGGACTAATAAGCAGGTGAACTGTCTGTGGAGGCTGAGCCATTTGCAGTGACCTTGGCTAACTGTGGTTAGCAGCAAGGCTCAGATGCTCAGGCAGCATGAATAAATGGACTGCACAGCCACATTTTCACAAATAAATCAAGGCAAGAAAAATTCAGCATCACTGTACACCACAAGTTTCTCCACAGAATAGATGATCCGATTAGATTTTGAGGTGACTTTGCAGCATACATTTGCATATTAATAAGAAAAATCCCATTTTCGAACTGCTACTTTCTTATTGCTTTGAACAATGCTAATATCGTCCATGTGTTCTGTGACAGCATGTTGATATAGACATATTTGCTAATTAATGCATTAATTAGCTGCACTAATGAACTCATTCACATCACTGGATGTGTTAACGGCATTTTGATAACGGCAAAGCAGGCAACTTAAGTGTTCACTGCAGTGAGAAGCAGGAGTAAATATCAGTCGTTACAGGCTGAAGCTAATAAATCCTTGAAGGGATTTCATTGAAAAGGTGTGATGTGATAGCCAGTGGTTTCTGTTTCATACTTAACGGATAAACATGCTCACTACTCATGCTCATTACTCCATTACTGATTTTCCTCTGCCAATGTGAGAGCCACGGTGGATAAACACTCTCCAGCTACTTCATTATGTATTTTCATTTAACTGCTCATGAACGCAAATATCTAATCAGCCAATCGCATGGTAGCAACTGTAGACATGATCAACATGACCTGCTGACCGAGCATCAGAAAGGGGAGGAATGTGATGAGTGACTTTGAACATGGCATGGTTTCTGGTGCCAGACAGGCAGGTCTCAGTATTTCAGGAACTGCTGTTCTACTGGGAATTTTATGCACCAGCATCTCTAGGGTTTAAAGAGAATGGTCTGAAAAACAGGCCATATTCAGTGAGCGGCAGTTCTCTGGGAGATGACCTGTTTTATGCCAGAGGTCAGAGGAGAATGACCAGACTGCTTCAAGGTAAAGGGAAGGCAACAGTAACTCAAATAAGCACTTGTTACAACCAAAGTATGAAGAGCATCTCTGCACACACACAGCATGTCAAACCTTTTAAGCAGGTGGGCTACAGCAGTGAAGGACCACACCAGGTGCTGCTCCTGTCAGGTGAGAACAGAAAACTGAGGCTGCAGTTTCCATGGGCTCACCAACACAGGAAAATAGAAGACTGGAAAAACGTTGCCTGGTCTGATGAGTCTCTGCTGCGACATTCGAATGGTAGGGTCAGAATTTTGGGTAAACAACATGAAAACATGGATCCATCCTGTTTTGTGTCAGCAGTTCAGGCTGGTGGATGCAAGGCTGGATGAATCCACGCTTTCGTGTTGCTTACCCCAGTGACTGACCCTGCCATCTGAATGTTGCAGCAGACATTCTGTGACTGGTGTAGGGGATATTTTTTACACATTTTGGGCCCATTAGTACCAACTGAGCATTGTTTAAATGTCACAGCCTACAGCCTATGAATATTGTTGCTGACTATGTCCATCCCTTTATGACCACAGTGTGCCCGTCTTCTGATAGCGTGTCACAAAGATCAAATCATCTCAAAATGGTTTATTGAAATGAGTTCACTACTGGGACCTACTGGGAAGCTGTAACATGAAGGAGGAAAGAACAATGCCAGCCGAAGTCAAGATCACTTTCTTTAAAATGACAAAATAAGACCCTGGTTTTGGCTGAGGGGGCACTTTTCAAGTGCCTTTCCAGTTTATGCATTGTTATAAAAATCATTAAAGAAAGTCAGTGGTGCAAAAAGCTTCATGACTCTGCCTTTACAAGAAAAACTTACCGACTTGAATTTGTCAGCTGTCCCCTTCAGGGTACTCTCCATGAGCACTTCCAGCGCTATTTTTTACATCCCTCCCTGGAGTTACAGAACTATTTGTAGAGGATTATAGTGGATTTTACCTCGAGTATATGCAGCAGTCATGACTGCAAGATTGAGAGCCTGATGGTGCCTTTTGATTTTGTCAGAAAATCATTGCTTATTTCCATGACCAGCATTTATGGAGTGAAATTATTATGCACTGGGAGGCATGTTTTTTGCGCTTGCTAGCCATATAATCAGCTTTTAACTCTGTTTTTGTCTTTCACCAGCTATTGAGAGAAAAAACCTGGTCTTAAACTGCTAAGTATTCCACTGCTCATGTAGACTTAAGTCTCAGTTTGTGATGTCTACTATTTGGTAGTAAGCAGGTAGTGGAGAATGGCTTTTTAGTTGAAATCACTGCCAGCCTTGGCCAAAAATCAGCTCTATTGGAGCAGAGAGTAAACTCTACAGTAAAGCTGTGGGCTATAAAATATAGTTGAGTTTAAATTGCATTGTCTATCACAGTACAATACAAAAAAAAATGAATGTAGTAAAGAGTGGATAAACGCTGTGATAAATGAGAAAAAAGCTGAAATGAGACAGTACTTAGACACATGTCTTGTAAAGTGATTTAAAGGACTAAAGAGACCTGGTGTGATCTCCTTTGGCAGGTGTTCAGAAGGTTGACTGACTGTAAAGGTCCAGCAACCCTGAGCTATGATCTGAGTCGTTTGAACAGCTGCTTCTCCAGCTCCTGTGGGGATGAAAGGACTGAATATAGCTTGAAAGATTTTGTAACTCAAGTTATCAGGAAAAAACTCAACAGGTTCTCAGGAGAATAAAGGCTTTAAGATGGGTGAACAAACCTCTTATGAGGTCTAAACACAGTTCCAAACTTTGTCAGATGTGCTTCCTACGTTGATTCATCTTGACAGTGGAGTTTGGAGAGTTACAGGTATTGTTGTGTTTTTAAGTGAGTGTCAGGTAGTTACAAACCTTATACACCATAGTTTGTAGAAATAGCACTCCACAGAAATATCCCACTTGAAGTCCTCATGTGCAAGTAGCATTTTGACCTTGTAACTCTGTATAGAACGTGCAGATGGAGATAATTACTTTTTATTAAAAATATGCTAACTCAATCCATTGCATTGGCTCTACCATTCTGATTCCATTAATATTTCAGTCAGTGTTTAAACCAATGGATTGTTTTTCGCACAAACAAAAATGAACTTAAAAAACACAAGGTTGGAACTGAAACAAAACACGGCACCAAGAAAACACACATTTTCCGCTTGCTATCTTGTCATGTTATTTCACTTTGATTAACATTCATTCATTGGCTGCTTGTGCAGTTTTTTTTATGCACATCAGTGGTGAGTGGTTCCATATTTTTTATGTTGCTCGATTTTTAATTCCTTAATAATTTATAACAGATCAGGCCAGAATTCCAAAAAGAGAGCGCAGTTTCATCCAAGCAATACCCTTCCTTTTCAGTTTTATCCCATTTTAGTCATTGAGACATACTTAAATTAATATAAACTGCAAGCAATGTGGAATTAACACTTTACCTGTATGTTGATGTGATGCATGCAATGATACAGAGCTGTTGGTCAGACTGATATGTAGCTGTCCCTGCTCTTTCTTTCAGAATTTTGAAGTATCTTGTATCTGTTTTTCCCCTCAATAAATAAATACATAAATTAAAAACTTTGAATTAAGTGAAAATCTGATGCTTCCACATGTTTGTTATATAAAGCCTAGTGCCAAGTGTCTATCAGCCAAGTTAGCTGTCAGGGTTTGTAGATGGATGTGGTGAGGACCCAAACTACAGACTCAAAGGCTGAATTGGTGAGAACTAAAAGCCAGCTTTATTGAAGCTAATAAAAACAATAAACCAAACAATCCAAACAATAAACAGAGTCCAGAAGGTGCAAACCTAAACAATGACTTGGAGCAAGGAGGAAACTAAACTAGACTTGACTTAACATGAATTGACTAGACTAGAACTTCCAGGTGGGGACACACGCTCCTCTTACGTCAGGAAGGGCATCTGACACAAAAACCTCTGCCAGATCACCAATGCGTATTAATCCAATGTGGCGACCCCTTGGGGAAATTACAAGGGAGCAGCCAAGAGTACATTTAGACTAGAACTTGATTGGCATGGCATGGCATAAAAAATTCCAAACAATAACAGGCAGACAACAGAACACAGTGCAGATGAAGGCAGGCGTATAAAAGCACACAGACTAATGAATAACATGCTGCAGGGCGGAGAGAAGTACAGGTGGCAATCAAGGACAGGATGCAAAACTAGATACAAGGCACAGGACAAAACTTGTTACCAAAGTAAAACAGGAAATGAGAGACATAACTGAGACTACAGACCAGAGGCAACTTGACAGACAGACATAAACAAGAGGATAACATAATGGAGACATAAAGAGAACTAATGAGCTAAACATAGGCAGTGGTTAGAACTGAAGCTAGGCATAAACTGCAAATACAGTAAAGAGAGCATAAGAACTAAGAAACTCAAAACCATAAATAAGCTTCAAAAAACATGCAGAGCCAAACTTCAAAAAACCCAGGACCATGATATAAGCAACCAAAACATAGCTGTTAAAGTACTTGTAGTGAAGTAAAAATATTTTCTTTTGGATTACAATATAGCAGAAGTACCATCAACTAGAAATTCTCAGGTAAGACAGCACTGGACTAAATGTACCAAAATTGCACTACACCGCTGTCAGTCTGTTAAGCTGGAAAGTGCAAAGACCACAACCTTTCATTAAAATGTAATAAATTTACATTATTGATGCAAATTAATGTCTGCTATGCTTTGAAATACATAAAATATAACTAAACTTTTATCCCTTTTTAAATGGGAAAAAGAGTGAAGAGTGTTTCATTAAGCACTTACGTGGCTTGCATTCACTGTTTTGGAGTTTTATTTTCATAAGAGCAAAAGGAAATGTTCATCTTTTAAGGAAGTGAGCCAACATCTGTTTTCCAGGAAAGATGTTCTTATGAATAACATCAAAGCTGTACTAAAAACCTGATGGAAAAAAGCCACCTTTATTGTAATGCAATAGCTTTTATACAGTACTAAAAAGAGCAATAGAAATGACACCACAATGAAAAGTAATGAAATGTTGCTGTAAATTATGAAAGCTCAAAATGAAGATTTTATGTCAGTTTGTAGATCAAGTATGAGGATTGCATTTTATTTTTCCAGTTAAATTATGAAAATGTAACTCAAGGAAGTTCATAAAAGCTATATTAGTTTATAAATGACAGATAAGTGACATTTTTGTGAATTGTCCTCATGATGTGTGAAAAATTAAATCTGAAATCTACTATTTATTTAGCCCTTCTCCCTCCAAACAATCTTTCTTTCTTCCTTTCCTCTCTCAGAGTGAGGACATTTCCTAAAGATTCAGCCTTACTGGGCAGGGACACTGTTCGAGCACTCATGTACTACGCTTTGAAGGTCTGGAGCGACATCGCACCTCTTAACTTCCACGAGGTAGCTGGGAGTGACGCAGACATTCAAATCGACTTCACTAAGGCTGACCACAATGATGGATACCCCTTTGATGGGCCAGGGGGCACAGTAGCTCATGCGTTTTTCCCTGGAGAGAGATTTACCGCTGGAGATACACACTTTGATGATGACGAGGCCTGGACTTTCAGATCACCAGGTAAGGAAGATTTTTCTATAAGTGTCAGGACTGTACTCATGTATTTGAATATACAATATTATATTACTTAGCTAAAGAACGCACTTGTCTGAATTCAAAGAATCATAAAATACTGAAGGGTGATACAGATATATGTTCTGGGAAACATTTGTGAGGCAATCCCAGAAGACTATAAACTAAAGAGAGTGAAACTGCATCAACAAAATTTACAAAAAATGAAAAAGTGCTTAAAAACAGTTTTGAACTTCCATACTCACCAAGGGTTTTATATCCAAAACAAGAAAACTGATTGTTCCTTGGAGCCAAGCTGAGCTCCTACCTTTTGTTCATGTTCCAGACTGAATTATCAATATTTCATTTGTGCAAAGTAAGAGTATAATGTACAGTGGCTTCAGTGTAGTGACTAAAACAGTGTTAACTGCTATCACAAGCTTGTTAGGAAGCATAAAAGATCTGTCATTTCCTACAGCTTCCACAAACAAACAATCCACTCCAATATCCCACTGATACCCAAGAAATCTGTTTTTCAGCAATTAGCAAAAGCAGTTGAAGTTCATTGTTGACATTTATTGATCTCATCTTACAATGCCATAGGGTTATTTTTGTAACAGTTTTCTTACAAGAATTCTCTTACAAGAAGTCTTTAAATTTTAAAGACCGAGACCAGAGGAAAAAAGCACTGTACTTAAAGTGATTAAAGTGTTTTACCTGACAGCAGCATGTTTCCTTTGATTTTTGCCAATCAGAAGCTGAAAAAAATGTGTCTCTATAAGACCACAAAGCACCGCTATAATTTTTGATGTCAACTACTGGCTGCACCAGTGACAATCAATAAAAGAGTAATTTAGGTACAATGAAACAAAGATTAGATTTCTAGGCTCGCTGGTAGACTGTTTTGTATGGCAGTTAAATTTTCTAGTACTTGTGATCAACTGAAGCATTTCTGAAGGAAATGCCATACTTTACTATTTACCAGTCAACTGCAAGATAAAGATTTTACCAAAACATATGCTATACGTAAAATATATTCTCGTAAAGTATGGAACTGGAATTGAAATGAACTGAAAACCATTTTTCTGAAATGATTTACGAACGCTATAAAATTTAGCCCCCATTTTCTTTCTTCCTTCCCCCCTAATTGTTTTTGGGGTTTTTTCTGTTTTTGTTTTTATTTATTTATTATTTATTATTATTTTTTATTGTTTTTTATTTATTATTTTTTTATTTATTTTTATTTTTATTTATTTATTTTTTTATGATGCAAGGGTATGCAGTTTGTGTGTGTAGTGGGTATATGTTATGTGTTTGTGAAAAAATTTTGAAAAAGACAATAAACATATTGGCAAAAAAAAGAAATGAACTGAAAACCAGAATGTGCGGTGTTGGAGAGAGAACCCAAATGCAAATGCAGGAAGCTGACTGAAGAACAAAAGGAGAGCCGTTTATTTGACAGATACAAGAGCATCCATAACTCAGAGCAAGGTAACAATACCAAAGAACACAGAAATCAAAACAGAGGAATATTCTGCAAAGCAAATTGCATTCCACTGGCTAAAATAAGTATTCACCCCCCATGGCTTCACCCTTTAATTGCTTAAAATCATGGTCAATAAAATTTTACTTTTGACAGGAATTTGCAAAAAAAAAAAGAGATTATTTCATGTCAAAGTGAAAGCAGAGTTTTACAAACTAATGTCAATTAATTAAAAATAAATGTTTGCATAATATTCACCTCCTTTAAGTCAGCATTTAGTAGATCCACCTTTGGCTGCAATCACAGCACTGAGTCTGTGTGGATATGTCTCAATCAGGCTGGCACATCTGGACACTGCAATTTTTCTCCATTCCTCTATGCAAAACAGCTCAAGCTTAGACAGGTTGATTGGGGATCAAGCGTGAACAGCTCTTTTCAAGTCCAGCCACAAATTCTCTATTGGATTGAAAGCTGGGCTTTGACTTGGCCAATCCAGAACATTCACCTTGTTGTCTTTGAACCATTTCTGTGTAGCTTTTGCTGTATGGTTGGAGTCATTGTGTTGGAAAATAAATCTTCTCCCAAGTTGTTTTTCTCTTGCAGACTGAGTCAGATTATCTGACAGGTTTTGGCAATATTTTTCTGCATTCATGTTCCCCTCTACCTTTACGAGCCTTCTAGGACATACTGATGAGAAGCATCCCCAGAGCATGATTCTGCTACCACCATGCTTCATGGAGGAGATGGTGTGTTTGTGGTGATACCATACCATGCCAGTTTATTTATAAAGCACTTTAAAAACAACAACAAAGCTGACCAAAGTGCTGAATACCAAAAGTAAAAGTCTAAAAGACAACACCAGCCAATAACTAAAAATCGTAAAAGGACAAAACAGTGAGTTAAAATACTGTCAACATTTCACACTGAGTCAAAAGCCAAGGAATAAAAGTATGTTTTTGGGATGGGATGGCATGGGATTTAACAGCAGCCAGTGAAGGAGCCTGTCTGACGTGGAGTGGTACTGTAGGTCATTCCACAGTTTTGGAGCTGCAACTGAGAAGGCTCGATCACCCCTCAATTTGTGTTTGGACTTAAGTACAAGTAGAAGGTTCTGGTCTGCTGACCTGAGAGAATGAGACAGGACGTACAGGTGCAGCAGTTCAGCCAGGTAAAAACGGGCACAACGATTAAGAGACTTAAAAACAAATAATTTTAAAATTAATTCGGAAACGAATAGGAATCCAGTGAAGAGTTATGTGTTCTCGTTTACGGTACTTGTACCAGTTAAGAATTGAGCAGCTGCATTTTGCATCAACTGTAGGTGAGCAATGGAGGCCTGACTAATGGAAAAAGTAATATTGATTTAAGGGTTGACATTGTTGCCTGTTCTGACTGATGAGCTGTTTCTGCCACTGGCTTAAACTGCTATTATTGGACACAACCCTTACCCATTGATCGAGTTCAGCATGTGAGCGAGTGGGACTAGGCTAGTATAGGCTAGCACTTTACTGCAAGCCAGAATAATAGTGACATCACATTCAAGGATTCTTAAAAAGGTGGGCTGTAAATCAGACCGGATTCTTTCTGCTGCGTAAGTAAATGTCAGTTTGTGCCATTGTTATAATAAAATGACTGCCAGGAAGTTTCCACTTGCAGGATATAATCGAGTTTATGAGCAACTTTGAAGCCTTATATTACTGACAACATGGTGTTTTCATAACATACAGTGAAGTTTAGAAGTGCCAAGAGTGTGATTATCTTTCCACAAGAAAAACCCTCAAGTTTGTCTCTACATTAGCATGGGTGCCTGTTTGTTTTAAAGACAGTGAGCAAAAGGATACACTATATGGGGAAACATATTGGACCACCTTTTTTAATTGTTGAATTCAGGGGTTTTCATTCAGTCCCATTACCACAGGTGTATAAAACCATTTATACAAACATTTGTCAAAGAACGGGTGGCTCTAAAGAGCTCACTGAAGTCTGGTGTGTCACTGTAATAGGATGTCATCGTTGCAACAATTCAGTCAATGAAATTTCTTCTCTATTCAGTAATCAACTGTAAGTGGCATTATTGTAAAGTGGAAGCATTTAGGAACCATGGAAACTCAGCCACAATGTGGCAGACCACATAAAATTACAGAACAGGGTTGCTGAGTCCTGAGGCACATGGTGTGCAAAAGTTGCCAATGTTCTGACTCAATAACTCCAGAGTTCTAAACCTCCTCTGGCATTAACATCAGCACAAAAACTGTGTGCCAGGAGTCGTCTGGTGTGGGTTTCCATGGCTGTGCAGCTGCAAGCTGCCCTGGGCCCCTTATTTCCAGTGAGGGGATATTTTAGTGTTTTTAACGTAACAAGATGTGCCTCTAACTTCGTGGGAACAGTTTGGGGAATGCCCTTTTCTCCTTTAGCATAACTGTGCCCTAGGGCACAAAGCGAAGTCCATAAAGACATGATTGGATGAGTTGGTGTGAAAGATTTTGACAGGACCGCACAGAGCCCTGACCTCAGCCCCACTGAACACCTTTGGAATGAACAAGAATGTAGATTACAAGCCAGGTCCTCTCATCCAATATCAGTGTCTGACCTCACAAATGCTCCTCTGGATGAATGGGCAAAAATTCCCACAGACACTTCAAAATCTTGTAGAAAGTCTTCCCAGAAGAGCAGGAGGTTGGACCAACTTCACATTAATTCCTGTGAATAGGGTAGAATGCGATAAAAGCTTCTGTAGATTTAATGTGTCGATGGCCAAATATTCTCATCCATATAGTGTAGCTAAGATATTTGTAGATCCTTCCTTGAGAAAACAAAAATTGTAAAGAAATTTCAAGCATTTTTATATTAAGCTTCTTGAATTAAAATAAGAAACGGACTGCTGTTTCAGTCTAGTTTAGTTGAATTCAATGTAGAGTGTAGCCTTTAATAGTAACAGAAGCTACTTAATAGCTACTCCAGTCAATTTGTAAGTAGTGGCATTTTTTAATAGCCACATTGCTCTCAAAAGAACCAACTCTGTTTTGCCACCATTGTTTTTTTTTTTTGCCAATATATTTATTGTCTTTTTCAAAATTATTTCACAAACACATAACATATACACATACATACACATACAGACTGCATACCCTTGCATCATAAAATAAATAAATAAATGAATAAAAACAAATTAAGAAAAAACAAAAAAATTATAATAAATAAGAATAATAAATACATTAAAAAACAATAAAAAATAATTTAAAAATAAATGTTTTGCCACCATTGTTAGTGTTGCATTTCCACAGCTGAATCCTTTGACTAGTGGGCTAACCTTAACCGTTTCATGCATTGTAGTTAGTGCAGTGGACAGCTGTTAAAGCCGTTTTTTTAATATGTGTGTTTTGTTGCTATAGTGACACATCAGCCAACACAGTTCTTGACTAAGATGTTATAATCCATGCACGAAAGGGTTAAGTGGGCGACCACAGGAGGTTGGCTAATGTTTCACTTACAAATTCGCTTATTATTTTAGTGACAGAGCAGTCTTGCTTGTCAAGGTTATTTTTGAATTGATATAAAAATCGTAAACATAACAACATCAATGGCGCTGACAGTTTCACATAAAACTAATGCAGGAAATAAAAATTGGTACCAAGTAAGCAACAGTGCTCTTTTTTGCAGAGTAGTACAAATCAAAGTGCTGCTTGCCAGAAAGCATATAAATAGCACTTGGAATAAAAGGCAGTCTTTTAGGTTTTCAAACAGGGGTTCTTTCATGATGACCTGAGGACAGTAGCTGTTCAGACAATTTAGTATGGCTCCCTGACCTCCCTGAGAGCTTTCAGCTAACTTGAAGCCTGACTGGATTTATCGGGTCAAGCAGGTTCATCCAACATATGTTAAATTGCACGTTTCTCATCTTCGAAAATGAACTGTTACATGTTGCCTGAAATGGTAAAATGATTATTGATATGCATGACTTAAGTGCAGTCACCTCAAAATATGAGTTTATATTTTGACTAATGTGGATTCACGTGTTCTATTTGCTCTATTGCTGGTTAACCCACGCTTGTGTATGTGGTCGTCTTTTAGATTTTGCCAGTCTGGTGCACCTCTGACATTCTCTCTCTCTCTCCCTCTCTATAGCCAAGAACAGCACATGCGCCTCCAGTCCTTGTTCTAATGGTGGGACTTGTGTGGGAGGAGGAGATACCTTCACGTGCATCTGTAAAGAAGGCTGGGAAGGACCCACCTGTGGACAAAGTTAGTGCTTTTCATTATTTTGTATTTGGGTAGCTTTGAATATTTAGGGGCAGCTGTGGCTCAGTGGTTCAAACCCTGGCTCCTTCATTCTACATGCCGAAGCATCCTTGGGCAAGATACTGAACCCCAAGTTGCTCCCAGTGCATCTATTGGAGCTTGACTGTTATGGGAACAGAAAACAGCACTTAAGGCGTACAATAAAGAGCTGAGTGAATGTGCTTTATATAGTAAGAAAGTGCTTTGAGTACTCAAAGTAGAAAAGCACTATAGAAGTACCAGTCTGATATAATAGGCAGTAAAATCACCATATTCTGAGCTGTTAATAGGATTTAACACCTGATGATTAAAAAATAAACTAATGAAGTTTCGTGCATTGTCACGTTCGAGGCTTTTATTATTTTATTGATATTATAACTGTATTTTGAGTAATTTTAGTTTGTTCATTTCTGGGTGACATTAGAGACTGCTAGTGTAGCATTGCACTAAAATCTGCATTATCTAAACACTTTGTCTCTTAATACTGCAAGTAACACAAGCTTTATATATAATTCATACAAGCCTGTAAAGTGGAGACCATAATTGTATTACATGGGCTCATTACTGTGAGCAATAAGACTCCAGTCAACTTGAGATATATAGATATAGGTAGAGATATATAGAGAGAGATACAGATTTTTCTTAATGGAAAATGGTGGGAAAATAATCTGCAATATCCAGCTAAAAAAATATATTGCATACTAAATGTTCATTTTTTCTTATACAGACACAAATGACTGCGACCCTCATCCATGGTATGTAACATTTCTTGTCTCGCACACTCTTGGGGTGTAGCCAAACCTTTCCCCTACATTTGTCCACATCTCCATGCCTCCCTCGTTTCCCTACTTCACTCAGACCTTGCAGACTGGAGGGGTGAAGGGCCACTAAAAGCAGTGGAAGTTGTCCTTAAATCAAGCCTCAAAGGAGCATCTTGCAGAGGAGGGGGCTCAAATATTGAATAGGACAGTGAGAGGTGGGAGTTTTGTGGGGAGGACAAGAGTCCCACCTACCCCGTGGTGAATGCAGGTGGGGGGTAGAGTGGCAGAGGGGGTGTACACGTCCATTCTTCCCGTGCGACCTGGGGGGAAGCTTGGCTTTGAGGAGGAATGGAAGGAGGCATGATGAGAGGAGGGGAGGGGAGGGACTGGACACGCCTATTAGCATCTGAAAGGTGGAGGCTTGTATTGATGATTTGAACTGAGCCTCCTGACCCCCCACCACAAATGCACACAAACGATGTAGTTTGTTGCAGATGGAAAGGATGTACAGCCTCATCTAATCGTTTTTCACTTCTTTCCCCTCTCAGTTACAACGGCGGGATCTGTGTGGATGGAGTCAACTGGTTTCGGTGCGAGTGCGCCCCCGGTTTCGCCGGACCAGACTGCAGAATCAGTGAGTGATGGCAAGAGAATACGATGAAATACATTTTGCACGTGATGACTAAAACCATCTGCAATGAAAATCGTGATGTGAACATGATTAAGAGAATGGGTACACAGAACGAGGAACTTTAAAATTCATAAATAAAAGGAAAGGGTATAGAAGAGATGGACGCATTGACACCTAAACGTGAGACTGAGACACACCCCTGTCGCTTTTTCTTAGTCCTTTAACGCCTCAGGGGTCAGAGGTCGTCCCTCCCCCATACTCACACAGTCACACATTCACACAACGAAGACAAATCACCCAGTGACCCTGAAATTCTTCTTTTCTGTGTCTTTGTTTTGGCCGGATAGCCTTCACCTTTTTTGTCAGGCTTAGATTTGAAAATTCTCATGCAGACATGTTCATGTGAAATCTGGATGACAATGACGCAGGGTTCCCACTGACACTGGAGGGGAGGCGGAGTTGGCTTTGTGATTTTTATTTTGTGCAAATTGAAAGTTTTTGGTTTTGACTGTCTATCACCAAAAGATAATCATGAAAGGAAACAAACACTTTGACAAAATAGATAAAATTTCAAAGAACTCTTTTCCCTTCTTCTGATAACCAACAGGAGACCAGTGATGTGTGAAATGATTTTGATGCCGCCTAAATTTTACAATCTTGTAGCATCTCAGCTTTTTCAGTGTTGCACTTTGTAGACAGGCCCTGCACACCCATTTCATGCTGCCTCTTTCCAGTTGTAGAAGAGTTGCAACCATTTTCATCAAGTTGTCCAACTCAGATAATTTTACTGAAAATGGTTGTAACTTGTCTATGGTTGAAAAGATAAGTGTGTTTTTACATTGTTTCAATAAGTTAATAATTCTGGAAGCTTGAATCACTTAAAATCTTTCCAACTGTACTAAGGTCAAAAACTCCCTGTTACATACACCCAAAGAGTAGCGCACACACAGCTCAACTCTTTAGCATTTCATCTCGTATTCTTAAAGTCTTACTTTTAATGGTGTCTTCACAGTAAGGAAAGCTGAAGCGGTCAAACAGCTAAGACGGAAGCTGACCCATTCGGTATCTAATTGGTTTGTCTGGGAAGTGATCAGCTGCACACCCCTCTTAAATTGGGTTGTGGGTTGCCATGCTCCACTGATTATAAGAACCTATATTTAGTGTGTGGACCACTTTCATAGACAATCTGGTAACTTGGATCACATTAAATGAACACAAAATTTCTTATCTTTGTGTTCCAGTTGTTTAAAATAAAGTCTGAGGCTGCTGGGAGATGTTCTTAAATATAGCAGAAAGGAAAAATGGGAGTATTGGCAGGTATGCATCAGTTGGGCTGAAGTCTGAATCTTAAATTTTTGTCTCTCCATAGATATAAACGAGTGCCAGTCTTCACCCTGTGCCTATGGAGCCACCTGTGTGGATGAGATCAACGGTTTCCGCTGCATCTGTCCGCTTGGGAGAACAGGAGCACGATGCCAAGAGTGTAAATGCACCTCTACAGTTTGCCTTTGATTAAATCTGGGTTAGGCAACTTGATTTCGGCGTCACTGGGCAATTTTTAAAAAGCATAACCTTTTAACCTGTTTTAATTCAAGAGACTTCAGGGTGAAATCTACATCCTGCATCTCCTGTGGGCTTTGTTCAGAGAATAGACTATTTGTTCCATGATTTTGCCCAGTAATAGGTCTTAATATAACTGTGTGAAGAAAAGTATATACGGGTAATCAGGTGCAGTTGTGCAAGGGCTTAAGCAAAGAACTTTTGCTTTCTAGCTATGGCACGCAAATTCCTGTGCCTGTCTGGTGGGAGGGGCTTAGAACAGAGAGGGGGGGAGCTGCAGAAGGTGGGCTGCTGATTTTGAAATTCTGCCACAGAAATTTAAACATGACTATTTGTGTTTTTATGTAGTCATAGGCATTGGAAAGACGTGTCACTATGCTGGGCTCCAGTTTCCTCATGGCAGCCGCTGGGAGGAAGAGTGCAACAGCTGCCATTGCATAAATGGCAAGGTGGACTGTACAAAGGTAAGGGGCTTCTAAACAAACAAAATTAATATCTGTTACTTAAAAACGGTGACAACCACCAACGGTGCTGGGATTAAAGACCTCTAGCTACTGTTTTCATTAAGTGAATGCCACTTACGATATATAAAAATCATAAACTACTTATTTACTACATTCTTGGCTTCTGAGCACTACTGTTGTTTTGGTGTTTAAGAAAAGTGTCTTCCAAAAGCCTCCTGTTTATACATTACAAGGGTGTCATGTACATGTGAAACTTCTCAACCTGAAAAGGAAAGGTTTGCACACTTTTGGCTCAAAGTGGTGATTAAGTTCTTAAATGTAAAATCGATAATTTAGCTAAGTTTTAACATTGGTCTGCACAATATGTTTATTATTATTTTAGTTAACTAAATCTAAACTAAGAACTAAAACTACATGAGAAAAATAATTTTAGTTTATTGAAATTATATTTTATAAAAACTAGACTTTTGGGAAAAATCTAAACTAACTAAAACAACATTGTGGGCTTAGGAAACTAAAATAAAATAAAAACATACAGAAAATGTCCCTAATTTTTAAATGATTAAATTTGGTCAGACAGCCTGTCTGATGAGGCTTTGGTGCATTTGTTTGAGGCTCAGGATGTCTACATGACTGTGACTCATCTGCCTTAAAGTGTTGTTTATATTGTAATTTCTGATTTAAACATCTTAAATCTTCCCCTGACAAATACCATCCATATTATAATAATTAAGAAAACTAAAATTAACACTGAAATTAATAAAAACTAAACATTTTCAAACTAAAATGAGCAAGCCCACTCTGGAAACTAATTGAAACTAAACTGAATTCAAAACAAAAACTCAAAACAAAATAAAAGTTAATTAGAAAATCCTCAACTATAATAACTCTGGTGCAGACCTTTTTCCTTCTTTTACAATGTGTTGGATTTTTTTCTGGTCTGAAAAATGACTGTATGTCTGTGCACACTTGCTCTTTATTCAACACTTCACAGATTAGCCATTAACCCATTAACTGTGGTTTAAGCACTTCATGAAAGTTTGTAAGAAGTTTGGCTGAAATAATTGGAGCCCTGCATAAGATTATAGCATCTTCTGGCTGATGTGATGAAACATACCAAGAAGCGATAATATAGATATTTTCTTGAGTTGAATGTAAGTGAACACTTTGACCCTGTGACACCAGGTGCTGTGTGGTCGCCGTCCCTGCCGGCTTGAGTCATCGGGCCATGACCAGAGGCAGCAGTCCTGCCCAGCTGGACGGGAGTGTTTAGACCATAAGTACTTCACCTGCTTCTCCCCGCCTTGCCACCAGTGGGGGGTTTGTTCAATGGTTGGCCCTCCACCTCCACAAGCGACTACCAAGTGCAAGCCAAACAGCAGCCATTTGGACAACAACTGTGGCCGCGTAACACTCGTTTTCAACAAAGATAAAGTACCGCCGGTGAGTAACCATTTACGTGTCATTTTTCTTGTTGCTTGCTGTTGCGTTGAACTGTTGCGCTTCTTGTGTTGTTGCTGATCAGTGTGTTTCTGTGTGTACATGCAGGGAACAACAGTGGAGGATATCTGTTTTGAGCTCAGGTATCTTCCTGACACCAGACACTTGGCAAGAGACCACACCCTTCTCCTGCTCTGTGACCTCTCTCATTCGAATCAGGATGCTGTAAAGGTGGCTATAGTAAGTCAAAGTGAACATGAGTGATAATTATTCCATTCTTAGCTGGTTGCAGTTTCTAATTGATTTGTGAAGTAACCCTGTTTCAGTTAACAACACAGTATCAGAGATCATTCTCAGTTTTATTTACTCTAACAGCCACTGCATACCATACAGCCAAACCTGAAAGTCACTCATTCTGTTCACTCATTTGGACTGTGCAGTAAAATTTAAGCGATAACCAGTATTCACAATAACTGTACTATATATAAACAAAATTATATATTTTTAAAATTTATAAAAATGGCAGTGATTATCAGTACTAGTTATCACTATTTCATAAACCAAATATTGACGTGGGCTTGTTGTGGCTAGCACTATATTCTCACAGTCCTGGGTTCAAGTCCACTGTGTGTGGCGTTTGCGTGCTCTCCCTGTGCCTGTCCCCTCTTCTCAGGCTACCTCCCACAATCCAAAAACCTACATGTTGGGTTGGCTGGGCATTCTAAATTGGCTGTAGGTGTGAATGTGAGTGGTTATCTGGCTCTGTGTTGGCCCTGCAACCGACTTGCAACCAACCAATTAAAAAGACAATGCATTAACTATCTAGGTAGGAGATCACAGACCAAAAGGGAAGAATGTTGACCGGGTGGGGGGGAGCACACAAATCAAAATGACAGATGAATTTTACTGAATTGTACTTTAATTTCTTGAGGCCTTACACTATAATGCAGTGACTGTTCATGAAATACTTTGACACTGTAGGAAATGCACGAAATGTCACTGCAGCTGAGATTCAAATGAGAAGTCATGACTTCACAGAAAGTGTGCTGCTGAAAGCACTTAGCTTAGAGCAAAAATTGGTGGAAGGGGTACTCTTTTCACACAAGTAAATACATCTAGATTTTGAGTTTCTTCAAGATTTTGGTTACTTTCTTTGTAAACTTGGCTAACCATGTCCCAGCTCTAAGGTAGTTAATGTACAAAGAAATGGTTTTGATCACCTAATCTTACATTCAACAAGAAAGTAAAGCAGCTTATTTCATTTTACAAATTATAAACTGGTGACAGTGACTCAAAAGATGTGGCCTGAGCTGTTATGATTTGGTACAGAAATGTCACATTCAGTAAGATGTGAATATTTCCACTTCATGTTGTCTCATGTCTTCCCTGCTCTCTTGATTTGGTTTTTAGTCTTTCCAACCAGAGGATCTACTGGACCACAGTCTGGTCCAGGAGACAGCCAGTGCCATTGTGGGCACCTTGTCCAAGCGGCACAACAGCACCGTAATGCTGGCAGTCATTGAGGTCAAAGTGGAAACGCAGCTCATGCCCCCTTCAGTGGGTAAGTAATGGTTAACAAGGTTGTTCCGCAGTGGTTTGTTAGGGGTTCTTTTTCGGTTTATTAGTGACTTCTCATCACTCCCACTTCTTTCTCCACAATTTCTTCCCATGCTGATGTCAACAGATTACGTGGTGCCTCTACTGTGTGTCGTCTTTTGTTTGCTCTGCCTCTTCTGCATCATCGTGTGTGTTTGGTGGACGCGCAAACGGAGAAAAGAGCGTGAGAGGACCTCCCGATCAGCCGCTGACGACAATGTCAACAACCAGTGGGAGCCACTACGTCTTGTCGTGGGACGGCAGCAGGAGCAGCAGCAGCTAAAGGAAAGCAACAGGGAGGCTGAGCAGGAGCGCAAAAAGCTCATGGGCTCCTCCTGTCGGACGTGTGATGAGGAGGAGGAGGAGGAGGAGGAGACAGAAGGCGAGCTTGAGCTCGAGGAAGAGTGTGGTGGAGCAGAGGCGGGAAAGCAGCTAGTTTATAAGTATTCTAAGACTGCAGTGCAGTCCAGTGGGCGAGTGATCTGCACCCTGCGCAGCTCCAGTTCACCCCTCAAAGCCCCCCACCGGACCCCAGGCTACAGTTCCAAAGACAACCGCTGGAAAAATGTCAGTGCGGTCCTGACTGGTCAGAAAGACCTCAGAGACCATTGTGTATGAGATATATAAACAAAGGACTCTCAGTGTGGAAGCAAGAAAAGCTGCAAGGCAGTGACTATTTTTAGTTTGGACTATTTTTGGATAAGAAAAAGGCTTTGTGTTTATATAAGCCATTGTTTGCTTCATTTTCATGTTTTTTGTCACTGTCACCTGATTTTGATTCAGGAGGCTAAAGCACAGTGAACATCCTTTTTTGATCCTGTTATCTTTTTCTTTAATTGTATACAGAGAGGAGCTGAAATGTAACCATATTTCAGGAGGCAATGGAAGCTCCCTGCAATTTTTGTTTGAGTTGTTAGTAAATCGTGAGTCATTGAAATGGGGGGGGGAAACAATCTGTATAAAGATGGATTTTTTTTGTTTGTTTGTTTACAGAGGATTATGACTTTGTTAAATTGTCAGTGGGCTTCTGTTCAGTGTCTGTGGGGGCAGATACACATTAAAGGGAGAGAAAAGGAAGGGTTTATAGAGACACGGACTGCTGCGTCCACAGTAACAGGGAAACCCTCCCTTTGCTCGATTTCCTTCCAGCTTTGCCCACCTGTGGCCGTCACACGCCAGCCTTACCAAAAACACTTGGCCTGGAGGGGGGAGAGGGGACAGAAACCCCAGTGCCTACTATGTGGCCTTCCATTTTTTTTTCTCCTGTCTCTCTTGTCTTGGCTGAAAGCTCTGTTTGAAGATTTTTTGCAGTATTTGAGTTGGTAGCAAGTGCCTTTCTAAGAGCTGTGTTTAGGCTCCAAGTCGCGCTGCCCTGTTTGACCTCCTCGTTCTCAAATCTCAAAGGGATATGTGTACATTTAGACTTCAATTTCACAGCAACGCCATTCATGGTATTTGATCAAAGCAGAAATGAATACTCTGTACATACATGTAAATACTAAAGGAGTCGCTGTGTATATTTGAAATAAGTAACTTAAAGACAAGTCACACTTTTATTATTGTTATTATTATTATGATTAATATTATTTTTATTTTTTTTACAATGCCATTCCTTTTATTTAATGCCAGTCAGAATAGGCAGGTTTTATAATGCTTAATACCCAGAGTCCCACAATGAGGTACCACCTATGAAGGATTTCCTGAAGGGTTTATAAATGGTTTGTCATAGGGGATACATTTACTTTTTTTGGATAAGTGGTCGATGCTATTTCTTTTATAGTTTTGCAAAGAAAATTAGCCATGCGTTTCATCTTTATGTTGAGTAATAGATGGTAATAAGAACTTGTAGTGTGGCTTTATGTGGTCCAGCAATCTTTTTTCTTTTAGATTTTTTTGTTTGTGTACTAGATTAGGAAAGTTAAGATTAGAATCATGTAGTTATAACCAGATGGACAACAGAAAGCAGTGTCTGGCTATTTTTGAGGGAAAATATTTTACCAATGCTTTAATTTTACACTTCTTTCTGTTGAAGGAAAAAGTTATTGGTCTGTAAATTGACTTGAGTTTTGCAGAAGAAAAATCTTTATACGATGGGAATATTCTAAGTACAGTTCAAAACCATACCAAATAATGCAGAGATAAGCATGCTGCTGTTATGGCCACACCTGCAAACAGGATATCACTGTTTTTAGGGCTGTGGTCGGAATTAGAACTTGCGTCACTGGGTAATTTGAAGTTGCTTTCTTCTTTGAGTCATCACCGGTTTTGGTTCTCCATCAAGATTTGGTTTCAAATGAAGAAAGGGAAAATCCAGTAGCTTTTGGTGAGTAGTTTCTAAAAGCTGCCAACATTCTAGCCTTAAAGTTTTCAAACCATTTCTAAACCTATCACAAACCCTTTTATTTCAGGTGCCTTAAAGTAACAAGTAATGCATTATTTGTGTTATCAGCGGTCATCTTTTTTTATATTGCTGTTTTGTTTTTTTCATTATTAAGGAAAATAACTCTTTAAAACATTGTGTGGTGTATTGTGGTGTGTTTTATTCGCCTGAGTAAAGCACTCTCCTTCTGTCACTTTGCTGTCATGGAGATTTCTCGAATAAAACATCGATGGAGGGTTAAAAAAACAACAAAAAAACAGTCCACCCTGGCAGTTTTGAGTGTTATGAATGTGGATGTTAGTAGGTCAAATGTGGACATCATGCATTAGCATTAGCTTGGTTTAAAGGCTTTAATGAAGGGAAAAATGATTGCAGATGCAGATTTTCTTTGCCATCATGCAAATATGTTTTAAGTTACCAACTCAGTTTAAACAGTTTTATCCCTTTTCGCATTGTCGTCTCAAAACGCCACTGTATTTCTGTAAATGGGACACAGCAAAATAAAGAATTAAAGATGCATCACTGCTGGTGTTAAAAGCTGAATATGCATATTGTATACATTTTATTGTACAAGGGACATGGGTTAATTTTGTATAAAGAAAAAAGGGTGTTCCAATGTTTTAAGTAACCATCACCACCTATTTATTAAAGCAGTTTTGACACACCATGATCATGCTTGTAATATTTGGTTTGCAGTGCAGGATTCACTGCTAAAACAGCAATGTCCAATCAGCTCAGTCTGGTGAGCTGGGCATTTATACAGCTCTTCAAAACTGTAAAAAGCAAATTAGAATGCAGTGAATTGTAAGTGTTAAATCCCTTTGATTAAAATAATACAAAACGGCTACTAAAAAACTTCCCACTCTACATTAAAAACTTGTAATTCAGGCGCCCTATTATACAAACCCCTTTTCTAGAAAAGTTGGGATATTTTTGAAAATGCAATAAAACTCTGCATTAGGACATGCATGAGGACAATAAGACAGGGGTGAGGTGTGCGGTAGGAGTGACAGATGGGTTCAAGGTGGGGGTGGGATTACAGCAGGGATCAGCTTTGATCCCCTACTTCTTTGCAATGGTGATGGGCAGGTTGACAGATGAGGTCAGACAGGAGTCTCCGTGGATTATGATGTTCACAGATGACGTGATCCTTAGTGAGAGTAGGGAGGAGGTGGAGGTATGCACTGGAGAAAAGAGGAATGAAAGTCAGTAGAAACAAGAGTACATGCGCATCAATGAGCGGGAGGCCGTTGAAGATGAAATGAGTAGAGGTATAGTGAAGGTAGAAGACTAAATACCTGGGATCAACCATCCAAGGCAATGGACGGTGCACAAGAGGGGTGGAATGGTAGGGATGAGTGTCAGGGTTGCTTTGTGACAGAAGAATAGCAGCAAGAGTGAAAGGGAAAGTTTACAACACAGTAAGGCCTGCTGTGATGCATGGTTTGGAGATGGTGGCACTGACACAAAGACAGGAGGCAGAGTTGAATTTTGCTGGTAGTGACCAGGATTAGAAATGCGTACATCCGAAGACCGCTCAAGTTGAGAAGATTAGAGACAAAGGCAAGGCTGAGTTTGTTTGGACATGTTCAGAGAAGGGATGGTGGATATATTGGACTAAAGATGGACCTGCCAGGCTGGAGGAAAAGGGGAAGACCACAGAGAAGATTCATGGATGTAGTGAAGGAGGACGATGCAAGGGAAAGGGTGAGATGGAGGCAGATGATTCACTGTGGCAACCCCTAACGGGAGCAGTCGAATGAAGAGTTTAATTTGCACAAAACTTCCTCTATCTAAAAAAAAAAGTACAGATTTTCAGTAGTATTACTGACCAATTGACCGACATTTAGAATTTGATGGCTGCAGCACGCTTATCAAAAGCTAGGACCGAGGCATATTTACCGTTGTTCTATCAAGTTTCCTTTTAATAACACTTTTTAATCATTTTGGAACTGAGGATACTAAATGTAGTTTTGCAAGTGGGAATTTTGCCATTCCTGCTTGATACATAACTTCAACTGCTCCACAGTCTGCCGTCACTGTTTCTCGCCTTCATTTTGTATTTTCAGTACAACACATGTGGAATGGCGGTGGGCCAATCAAGCACACGCATTTTGTCTACGAAGCCCTAGTGCAGAATGTGGTTTGGCGTTGTCCTGATGAAATGAGCTTTAAAATCCGAATATACGTCTCAGTTGTACCTTCATGTAAATGTATGTAACTCAGCCATAGGCACTAATGCTGACTTTTGCACCTTTCGCTGATAACAATCTGGTTGGTGGTTTTCATCTTTAGTACGGAGAACTCAGTGCCTGTTTGCTCTGAAAACAAGCTGAAATTTCAACTCTGACCACAGCACAGAGTTGATGCATGGTTTTCTCCTTGTGTAATACAGCTTCAAGTTGCATTTCTGGAAACGGACTTGTGCTGAGGAATGTTCTGTTTGAACCCACTGATAGTTTTCTCACACAAAGGGATGAGCCACGACCCATCCTTACTTGCAAAGTCTGAGCCCTTGATAAATGCTACTTTTATACCCAATCATGATACCTCACCTGCTCCCTAGCTTTTGTTAATCATGTTGCAGCCATCAAATTCTAAATTTTTGTATATTTACAAAATAAAATGAGGTTGGTTAAAAATACTGAAAGTCTTCTTTGTACTTTTGTCAGTTAAATAAAGGTTAACGTGAATTAATATAACTGATTTTTGTTTTTAGCGCATTTTGGAAAATATCCCAACTTTTCTGGAAATGGAGTTTGTAATAACCTGTGCTGTATCTTGTGCTAATTAGAAAATGTTAGCATACTAACAGAAGAAACTCAGATGTAAACATGCTATCTACTAAACATCTGTTACCATGTGGGTTTGTGCTTAAGTGCAGAGTGGGTAGCATTGCTGTGGAATTTTCATGCTTATGGTTCCATTCAGTTGAGTTAAAGGTAAGAGAAATAGTTTTATAAAAAGGAAAATCTGTTTTGCGACCCTTTCATCTGCAACATGACTGTTCAAGGTCAACTGACCCCAGTTACAAAATATATTTTCTGACTTGATAAAGGACTGTTATTTCAGTCGTTTTAGTTCCTTTGGGAGCAACTCACTTAGATTTTTATTATCTTTACCTTGTGGGCAAATAAAACTAGAATTAACTGCTTGCTAGATGCTGAAGCACCAAGTGGGAAAAGTGAAATCCAGAGTAAATTTAGTTCTGCTCAGTAACTGTAAATGTGTCTTTTCCATTTCCTCAACAACTGTATCTTTTCAGTTTCTGCAGCACTTGCCCTTGCCCTCATCTGTGTGGTTTGCGAATAGCCTGGATCGATTGATCCAATAACCTGGCCAGCCTCCCCGCAGTCCTGCCATCAGTCATGCTCCCATCACACCAATAGAACTTCATCTGCTGTTCTGGGCCGATCTATTCTCTGCCAATGGGAGGCTGGCGTGATCACCCAGGCCACATAAAGATGTGAATGTTTCATGAGTAATCTTATGGTGTATGGTGTGGGTTGGACACTTTTTCTCCTCGCTCCCTTGGGCATTCCTTGCTGGTGCTTCCTTTGTCGGAAAGCCCGGATCAGCTTACTGTTTTGCAGAAGTGATGGTGTCAGTAGGATAAAGGAAGTCAGCTGATAATGGTTACAGATATATTAATATATAGATGACTGCATCATTCTAAGAAGGGTTTGGTTTGTCTGAGGATTATTAAATCCAGTAACAGGGATCTGACAGATATGAAAAACAGATAGCAGAATGCAGCGTTTATTTCAGCAGAAACTCTTAGTGTCTGTAATTCTTGTTGGTGCTTATAGTTCTCTATTTAATCAGTGTGGCTCGTCATGTCCAGGATTTATTTCCTCTGTGCTCTAAACAAACAATTTGTATCCTGTTTATCTGAGGCTGCTAGGACACTTGGTTCCTATTAGGGGAAATCTTAACACAGTAATACACAATCAAAACTATATGCTTCCAGTTTTCTGGCAGCAGTTTCCTCTTTCAACATGGTCATAATTCTGTGCATGACAGCTTTAAAGTTGGGGCTGTTATGATAAATTCCAATTCCATATTATTATTATTATTATTGGACTTTACTGTAAGAACTGTTCAAAATAATTTATACAGCCGGGCCTTAGTGCAGTCCCTTAGTTCATCCTCTGTCTGAAATGAGCTGTTTCAGTTCCTATCCCTTCAAGATAACATTCCTCTGATTCATTGCTCCTTAAAAACAGAAGGTTTGAACAGCTGACACTTGTTTCTGTAGTCACAGCCAGATCTGTGACATCATACAGAGCCAAAAGTAGAAAAAATGTATCACAAACAGAGCTTTTAGAGCAGTTTGATGTCTGAGATTTTGGCTCACAGGGTTTAATTGTGCATACACATATATGAACAAATGTATTGGCCCATACTTCTTAATCTTTGAATTCAGGTGTTTGAGTCATTCCCTTTGCTACGAGTGTATAAAACCAAGCATCTCGCTACGCAATTTTTTTTGCAAGCATTTGTCAAAGAATTGGTTTTTCTAAAGAGTTCACTGAACTCCAACATGGTACAGTAATAGAATGCCAGAATTTCAGCATGTCAGTTCATGAAATTTCTTCATCCTACATATCCCCCAATCAATTGTACATGGTATTACTGCAAAGTGGAAGCCTTTTAGAACCACAGCAATGCAGCCATAAAGTTGCAGTGTGCCGAGGGGCATTGTGCATAAAAGTTGTCAGCGCTCTGTGGACTCACTAACTGCAGAGTTCCAAACTGGTCACTAACATCGGCACAAAAACTCTGCGCTGAGATCTTCATGGCATGGGTTTTCAAGGCTGAGCAGCTGAATGCAGGCCTTACATCAACAAGCACAATGGCAAGCATCAGATGGAGAGGTGTAAAGCCCTTTAGGGCCGGTGAAAGGAATTAATAGTGCTTACCAAGGCATTTCAGACAATTCTATGCTTGTAAATGTGTGGAAAAAGTTTGGGAAAGTTCCTTTTTTATTCCAGCATGACTGTGCCTCAGTGCATAAAGTAAGCTACATAAAGGCATGGTTGGAAGAGTTTGGTGTGGAAGAACGTGTATGGCCCACACAGAACCCTGATCTCAACCCCATCTAATGCCATCAATGTCTGATGTCACAAATGCTCCTGTAGGTGAATTAGTAAAAATTCCCACTGACACACTCCAAAATCTTGTAAAAGCCTTCCCAGAAGAGAAGAAGCTGTTCTGGGGTTCAGCTCCATATTAATGCCTATAGGTTTAGAATTGGAAGTGTACTTTTTGTCCATGTAGTGTGTGTTGACTTCATTATTTGTAACTTTGAGCTTGTTTAATAGAAGTGTCCACCATTACAATACTATATATGACATAAAATACAGTGTTTGGAAGAACTTGACTAGCCTTTTTAGAGCCCTGACCTAGGCCACATCCAAAAACTTTTGGACGAACTGGGAGGATGGCGCAGGGCCAGACCTTATCAGCAACATCACTTATTCTGTGGGGCTGACTGAGAGCAAATCCTTCCAAAAACCTGAAGCCAGAAGTGATGATTATTACAGCAGTATGTGATATATGTCCGTGTAGGTGTTAAACCATTGTTATACTTTCTTCAGGTATTTAAATACTCTTGGACCATTCAATATGTTATTTTGATACAATCCTGGATTAGGTTCTGACATCTGTAACTGATTTAAAGTCAGTGTTAAGTTAGACTTCGCTGACGGTGTAATGCCTTGTTTTTCAAATTGCTTTTTAGAAGTCATAAGCTCACACAGCTGGTCTCACAGGTCTTTGCTGTGAGACCACTGACAGCATTATACACTTCCCTTGTATTCCCATAGGTTTCCTCTGGTCTGCACCAGCTGGGAGAAGGTTATGTGAATAGGAAACTAAATTTCTTCTTGT
This sequence comes from Etroplus canarensis, assembly GCA_015106775.1. Lineage (NCBI taxonomy): Eukaryota > Metazoa > Chordata > Actinopteri > Cichliformes > Cichlidae > Etroplus > Etroplus canarensis. The sequence goes on from VUQH01066069.1 coordinate 29,655, forward strand.
CCTGTCTGATCAAGTCTGTTTTACTTATATAATCCAAAATCATGAATTACAAATTTAACCTGTTTCGATTTTTAAAAATCTAATCAGGAAGCATAATGCTATTTATTTACTGCTGTTGCTTAGTACAGGGTAGTAGGAGTGTGATGCCAAGATGTCTTTGTGCCTGTCAGCATCAATACCCCCCCACAGATCCCAGACTGCATCAGTAAACTGACACCAGATTCCAAAAGTGACTCTCACGACAGCCAAGGACATTTCAGTGCTGCATTTGTAAACACGTAGTACTACTACACTGAGCTCAAAATGGCCGAAAGCATTCACAAGGGGAGTAAACAGCTAAATATTAAAGGCAATGACTGCTTCGCTTTATTAATTCAGAGGTGGTTGGAGGCTCTTTCATACACATGCAGCCTCAGCGCACACACAGGCAGACTGCAATAGACTGACTGACTCTAAGATGGTATTTTCTGTTTGCTTGGCTCCCTGTTGCTGCTCTGTACATCTGTTGATGTGGGTCTTTGGGACCATCTGACAGTAGAGGCAGCTGGGTGACAGGATTTTAGGCTAAGCCCCTCGTCCCTTTAAACACACATACACACACAGTCTGCACACACATGCACACACTGAACGTGCCCCTTATTGGACATCAAGCTGGCACGTGCTGGTGGACAGCGGGCTGCAGCTGGCACTGGGCTGTTTAAGGCAGGGAAACAAGCAACAGTGTGCTGAGTGAGTCTATGTGTGTGCTGGGAGAGCGGTGTGTTTACTGGCACTACATTTCTCTCTTGGCACTGCAGAAACCCCAACATGTACCCTCTGAATTAAGAGGCGGTGAGGGCACGATCTTGGCAGAGACAAGGGGGTGGCTGAGGCTGCAGGAGTGCAACAGGGATCCATAGCAGCCTTTCTGGCACAGCTGTTTAATGTGTGTGTGAACGCCATAAATCTCAGTAAACAAACATTATTGATTATATACTGAATGGGCAGGGGGCAATGCTGAACTAGAAATGTGACAAAATGTATTTGAAATGCACAGATCCTATAATTAACGTGAAAATTGTGAGCTTCAAGTAAGAATTACTAATTGTTCATTATTACTGTTTATATCTAACACTGTTTTTTAGTGTCTACATAGTGTAGTGGTTTGAGTGGTCCCTGGTTTGAGTACACGTGGAGACACAATCCCCTCCCACCATGGTAGGGTTGCATCAGAAAGGGCATCTGGTGTAAAAACTGTGCCAAACAACTGACGCAGATTAATTGTGTGCAACCCCTTGGAGCAATACAAGGGAGCAGCCAAAGGTGCTTTTTTATTGATTTTCTCTCAATTTCCCAAAGATATAACAGTAACGGACAACTTTCTTAATAAAAGTAGTAGGAAACAAGATTTTAGGCAGTCATTTTCCATTTATAATAATAAAAGTTAAATTTTGCTTCATTAGGTTTCAGTTTATTATCCCTTAGCTATGGAGGCATTGTGTTTTTAGGTCATCCGTGTCATGACCGTGGCGAGGTGCTGGACTCAAATACAGGGTGCAGAGCAGGTTAACAGAGTTTATTATGAAGCAAAAACACATGAAGACAGGTTATTGGAATGTGCAGATATTGTAGAGGCAGGCAGGTGCAGTGAGGGAGCTTGGCCAGAGCTCGCAGGGATGAACAGAGTTGCTGGAGTGAAGGCAAAGCTGAGGTTTCTGAATGACAGACAAGCAGAGTTCCAAAACACACAAGGAACAGAGTCAGGTAGATCCCTACAGAGATCGACGTCAGAGGACTCAACAACCTGGCAACGAAGTAGAGTTCACGGCTGCCTTATAAGAGGCCTTCAATAATGATCACATGCATGACAAGTGCGGAGCAATCACCCTCCAGGTGAGAGGGGCCCGGAAACTGGGTCAGCCAGCAGCTGCTCCTGATCAGCCACACCCACTGCAACACACAGACAGGAGATACAGAGAGAGACAGAGACACAAAGGGCAGAGCCGACCAGGAGGAAGGGTACCATGACACTCCGTCCATTCGTTACAGATCTTGTTACCACTGCAGGTGCTGATTAGTCTGCTGGATCATTATCAGGCCTTGTGTGATTGATACTTGTGATGTGTAGAAGATCCGATAAAATTTTATAGGTTGTGGGGTCAAGGGTTAAGTTGCACAGTGTCACTGATGAAATTCCTGTTAGCATTGTAGGAGCTTACTGGGCAGCTTGATCCAAGCTGATTTTGTGTACTTAATTACTATGATGGGTAGAAAAACTGGTAATATTTAGGTCAAGGTCACAGAGTTCATTAAGTTGACTGAGATCCATGCGTCTTGTCCATCTGTGCGTTTGACCATCTGTCTGTTAAAAAATGTATGGCTTCAGGAGCTTACTTGTTCGCTGGATCTTTTCCGACCTTTGTGTGGTTAATACCTATGATGGATAGAAAATCTAATGAGATTTTGGGGTGAAGGGTCAAGATCTCACAGGGTTGGAAATAAGGGGGAGTTGTAAGCATTTTATTAACTATTGGTTTCGTCTCTAAGCAATAATGTGCATTGATTGTTTACCTATCACCATAGCAATGCAATCTGTTTTCTGGGGCTTGCATCTGTATTTACGTACCATACTCAACATATATAAATTCTTTTGGTTGCATTAGACCTCTCAGATGCCTATTTGCAAAAACTGTAAAAAAATAAAATAAAATAAAATTGAAATATCACTATTAATCTGATATTGATTCAAAAATAAATATCACGTTTTTAATGCACACTTTTTCCTTCACTGGGAGATTACACTCATGGAAATCATTCAAAACAGACATGCTGGATTTTGCAGGGTCAGGCAAGAGGTCAAAAGGCCAAAGGGGGCTAAACAAACTGTGAATTTGCATCTACTTCTCTACCACAGCCCAGCAGCCCACGCTTGCACATGCATGCACATGCAGTGGCAAGATACCAATGCTTTAGCAAGCACTGGACATTTTCAGTCAAAATGAGTTCTTTAGCAGTTGGTGATGAAATATGAAGCACATACAGCATACACGCAAGCTGGAAAAACTGTATACATAAAAATGTGCTTTTTTTTGAGATATTTCCAAGTAGTTTTCCATCCTACTGTATGTTTGCCTCCACATATTCCATGCATGTCTGTTTGTACATGCTCAAGTGACAGTGTGCGGTGCAACCCAACACTCTTAACAGTGATATGTGAGGTCAGTTTGCACCTCTCCTAGCTTGAGTGGCACTAAGGAGTGTAAAACACCCTCAGGATCTACTCTGAAGCAAGTTGCAGTACTGTGCAAAAGGCTACTGACAAAACAGAGCAAAAAACTGCAATGACATCTTTAGTGAGTTGTTAACTCAATATCCGAGGATAGTCATCAGCATCTGTGTTTCTGATAAAACTGCAGAAGTTTTGTTGAAAGAAACATGTCTTTTATAAGAATAGGATAAATACTTTCAACGTCAAAAGTCACAACACAAAAACAGTGGATTATACACTCTTCTGCTTCTGAAAGTGTGTGCTTTTGAGTTAAATTAAACACGTCTGTATGTTTCTGTAACTGCATTTATATTGGACATTGCTGTGTCCCTGTGGAAACATACAATGCAGACTGAGTCAGAATAACCGTAAAGCACATAAAATAAACGTACCTTCAGCTGCTCCCTTGTATTTTCCCCACAGGGTCGTCACAGCAGTATTGGTAATTCGGCAGCGGTTTTACACCGCACACACACACAAACATAAACATTAGAATAACTAACTGGGGTGACACGATGCTGCAGTGGTTAGCTCTGTTGCCTCACAGCCATAAAGGTCAAACCTGCTGACTGGTTGAGACACTGCTGTGAGGAGTTTTTCCGGTACCTGCAAGGGTACTCCCGCTTCCTCCCACAGCCCAGTGATGAGTAAGGTCAATTGGCAATTGAATGTATGTTAGAGAGACTGTAAGTGTAATTTGTGAAATGAAGGAAAAGTTTAATGCTGCAGGTTACTAAGACATTTTGGGCAATTCTATACTTCCAACTTTGCATTAGAAATTTGGGGAAGGCCCTTTTCTGTTCCAACATGGCTTTACTCCAGTGCACAAAGGCATGGTTGGATGAGTTTGCTGTGGATAAGCTAGAACAGAAATTGCGATCCAGGTCCTTTTGTCCAACACCAGTTTCTGACTTCACCAAATGCTCAACTGGGTGAATGGACAAAAATTCCCAAGGACACATTCTAAAATCTTGTAGAAAGCCTTCCCATAAGAGTGGAAGCTGTTTCAGCTCCAAGGGGGGACCAATTCCATATTAATGCATGTGTATTTAGAATGGGATGTCATAAAAGCTATTGTAGGTCCAATGTGTAGGTGGCCTAATACTTTTATCTATTTAGTGTAGCTTAAAATGAAGTAGACACAACATTAGTGTATTTACAGGTTGAAACCTCTTTTTATTTTTATGACAGTCAGTGATTTTTTTAATGAATATATTTTAAATGCCCTTTAAGTGGCCTTTGATTTGAATTTTTTTAGGGAAATTTGAAGACACTTTCATTAACTGGGCTACAGAACCAAAGTGTACATATTAGTAAAAATTTTGACTCAAGAGCTGATGTTAATGTGAACCTAGAGGGCATGTGATATGATAGAGAGCTCCAGAACTACTAAATGGATCATGTGATGAAATTTCTTAACTGTTGTTTTTTGGGGTTTTTTTTGTCATGGTCTTTGGGTTTTTGTGTTTCAGTTGACTGTTTTGGGGGTTTCTTTGTTCTTAATATTTATTGTAACCCATCAGTTAGTGTTTTGAGCCTCAGTTCCTTTTTCATCTTAGTTCTAGCCTCCATTTACGTTTTATCTGCGTCTCCTCTGTCTTATCCTCTTGTGTTCTCATCCTTGTGTTAAGTTCAGTCTCGTGTCTGTGTTCTCAGTTATGATAATTTCTCACTTCCTGTCTTATTCTGGTAGCTGTTATGTCTCATCAATGACTGCATACATTTTTCTACAGTCAGTGTCTCATGTCTTGCGTTCAGTTTTACTTCCTCCCCTGACTTGCTGTCCTGATTGTTGCCACCTATGTTCTCCTGTTCCCCATTAGGCCATGGTTTGTTTCTATTTATACATCCGGCTCTCTTTAGTTCATTTTTGGGTCATCCCTCTTACAGTGTATGCTTCAGCTCCCTGCGTTACCTGCCCTGTTTCAGCTTTTCATGGATTTGTTTGTTCAAATGGACTTTACAGCTTTAATAAAGCTCGCTTTGTGTTTTCCTCACCCTGCCCCCTGTAGACCTGCTTTTGGGTCCTCACCTCTCCTCATGCCATCACATGCCAAAACATAACATTTTTAAACTCAAGACTGAACTTTGAACTTACAAATTTACATCAGTGTGTGTGAGAGGGTCTTTAAACTGCTTGGAGAATAATTTATTTTGTACAATTTCGTTGCAATTTGGGGAAACCGTCTTTTCTAATGAGAAGCACGTTTGAAAGGGGAGCCAAAGCTGATGGATTTGCTGACGTCCATGTGAAGCTACATATGAAGGCTTCTGTTTAGATTTTTGTGATGGAAACATTTTTAAAAAGGAAACGGGCCCATTGTACAGTTTAGTCATTTCAATGATCTTTTCATTTTGACACTCCTGTATGACTCAGCCTTGACTCACATGGTTTAGAGTGAATAATGAAATAATGAATGCATTACTGTGTAATATCACACATTCCATGTTTGGTTTGGGCATGTCACAGAAATATGCTGCCTTGAGCTATGGCAAGTGTAGATGAGCCAGACTGTGTATTTGAGAATTATTGAGGCAAGGAAAGTGACTGGCCAACTTAATCATCCTCAGATTCACTATAGAAGCCCTGATCCACATCTCAGTCATATATGTTTACTAACCCTTTGTTCCACAAACAGAGGGTGTTTTACAGCTGCAAATTTCCAAATTTCCTTCACATTGAGTGCAATGATTGGTTGCTCAGTTTTCTTAGTGAGTGAACAGCTCAACTGCATGTAGAGGCTTGATGCTGTCCTTAAGGGATTTTTTTTTTTGCGGTCAAGGCAATACTTCCTGCACTCCCTTAAGATTATCTTACACTTAATGTTCAGTTATCCGGCAAAGGGAAAAGGGTGAAATTAGGACACCGTCTATTTTCATTGGTGCATAAAACCTTAGGTGATACTGTAAAATGGTTGTTAAATTTTTAAACACTGAGCCCAAAGTGACCTAATTGGTATTAAACAGCACAAAAACCAATGAAAATTCATTTGCAGTGACATAAAGCAGACAGAGTTTTACACAGGGAAGTTTAAAAATTAACAAAAGCAACTCTGAGAGGTATATGGGTATAAAGTAGTTAAATTACCATACTTTTGACATTAATCTTCCTGAGGTCATGGCTGTTCAAGTCATTACATATCCTTATGTTACACATCCCAGATCTTATACCAAGCTGTACAGCACTCTGGACTGTGTATGCAATAGATTTTACTAAGAAGAAACAGATATTTTTGGTACTGCCGTGACATTTTGAGGGAAATGCTGGAATAAAAAGATAGAAATTTTGAAGATAACACCAGGGTATGCAGTGCTAGAGCCTGACAGATATTGTGGTCAGCGGATACTGACATATCCAAGTGTTTCCTTGCTAAGTTTGGGCCTTTGGGATACGACAGTCAATATGACTGGTCCACATACAGCACAATAAAGAAGTTTTTGATACGTTATTTGGCAGAAATGTATTACTTTTCTTTTAATTATGACTATTTGATAAACAAAATATCAATTATTTTCAGTAAATAAAGCCCCAATAAACAAAATTTGGTTTAAAATATGCCAAAAATTCCTTCTTGCAGAACATATCCTATGTGTCACAGGTTTATTGGTATTGGTGTATATCGCTGCATATTTGATGTCATATATGTTATCGAAACAACACAGGTATTCTGTGGCAGGAACAGAACTTAGTTCAGGAAAAAGAGGCTAATATTAATTGAGAAACAGTCTCATTAAATACTTTGTCCTGCAGAGCAGCTAAAACTTTGTTCTGTCCAGTACTCCCATCACAAGGAGCAGAGCTATACAGTTGTGAAAAAGAGAGTTTTCACAGGACTCTGTGAGGTCCTGTGAAAAACTAAGTCCACTCCATGATTTGGTAGCTTGTAGAACCAGAAAGAACTTGAATTAATCATTTTCTGCATGATTTATGTCATGTGTGTGGAGGAATTTCGGTCCACTTTTCTTTGTAATGTTGCTTCAGTTCAGTCTTAAGGTTCAGTATGGTTGGAGTGACTTTGGGTCATTCAAACACCTCAATTCTTTACTTTCCTGTCATTTTATTTGTAGAGTTGTTTGTGTGTTTGGGATCGTTCTCCTGCCGCATGACCCAATTTCAGCCAAGCTTTAGCTGTCAGATAAATGGCCTTACATTTGACTCCAGAATACTTTGGTTATACAGAAAAGTTCATGGTAAACTTGACGCCTACAAAGTGGCCAGGTCCTGTGACTGCAGCTCAAGCCTAAATCATCATCCCTCCACCACCATGCTTGACAGTAGATATGAGGTGTTTTTACTGATATGCTGTTTGGTTTTTTTGCCATATGTGGAGCTGTGCATTATGGCCAAACATCTCTACTTCGGTCTCATCAGTCAAAAGAGGACATTGTGATTGGACATGAATAAAAAAAAACTCTTTTCCTTTTAAGTAAAACACTAACATACCGTATTGTATATGTATACTGTACAACCCCTTGATGTCCTGTGTCCATGCCTGGATAGATCATAGCTGTTTTGGGGGCAAAAGGGGGGCTACAAAATATTTCCAAAGTGGTTTTAATGTTGTCTCTGTCTGATGTATGTTAAGCATGGATATACATTATTTATACTGTATATATAAAGAATATTGGCTCATATATTAATATTTTATTCCCTAAAGTAGGTTATAGCTTTTACCACAAAAAGCTTGTATCACCCTATATTCAATTTTTGCTGATTTTATTACCATGATACTACAGTTTTACCATTTTCCTCATTCACAGTATTAAATTAACATCTATGCAACTTATACAGTGTTTTTTTAATCATGTTAACATGCTGAGCTTGAGGAACAATTTAACTAGCAAGCGATTCACTTCCAGGTTTGAAGACTCATTAATGTTAGAATGTGTCTCTTCTGTGTGTCCCGTGTCAGTGAAAGAAGACTCCAGAAGAAAGAAAAATCAATTAATCAGAATCTGAAGCGATCCTTTAATCAATCCTCTCAACCTGACACTTGACAAATGTGACCTTAGAAAGCTGATTAGAGGTCAACTCAATCTGTACTCAATCAATTAAGTTACAAAAGGATAATTGAAAGTTGCCACATGAGGAAAATGATTGTGTTCTCTAAGTCAGTGATCCCTTTTATTCATTAAAACACATTGGAATAAGCTGCAATACAGCCAAACGAGTTCAGTTAGATGAGCATGAATGCACAATAATTAGACTGTTCCGTCACGTTGTACAGATTTTATTAAGTGCACACAATCAAGGGTTTGCCATATTTGAGCCAGATTTTGAAGAAATACTAGGCTAGTAAAACTGGAGGTTGTGTAAGGTCATACTGGAGTTTGGCACTGGCACTGAGCGATAAGAGTACAGTTGCTATTAGCGAGTAGCTGGATGTGCAGCTTGGCAGGGTGTGTGATGTGACAGCTGACTTAATAAGGAAGGCCTTTTATCCTGCAGATGAACATGTGCAGATGCAGCAACTGCCTCTTTATACCCTCTTTTCTTTAGTTTTATTTCATGTTAGTTTTGATTTCTTGAAATTGTTCTCAGACTAGTTCTGCTGCACATTTGTTTGTATTAGATTTTTGTATTATAAAGGTTTGATCTACACAGCTCTCCTGTATGGAGAGCCTAAATAAGGCTGCAGCTAACAAATATTTACCTGATCATTTAATCTGCCAGCTATTCAATTAATGCATTACTTGTTTGTTTTTGTAAGCCAGTAATCATGTGAGAAATATCTAATGTGATGCTCTCATGTGTTTAGTTTCAGCTAAACATTTTTGACTGATGAAATTACTTAGGTGCTGCTGGTTATAGGTTCATCCGTCATGATTTTTAGCACTTTGAAATGTTTAGGAATTACAGCCATTTTTATACATAGTTCCCCATTTTGTGAGGCTCAAAATTAATTGGACAAGCAAACACAATTTTAAATATAAGGACTGTTTTTAATATTTGGATGAAAATCCTTTACAGTCTAAACACCACGAACATCACCAAATGCTATGTTTCCTCACTTGAGATGCTCTGCCAGACCTTTACTGCAGCTGCCTTTAGTTGCTGCTTGTTTGTGGGTCTCTCTGCATTCATTTTTGTCTTCATTAACTGAAAAGCACGCTCTGTTAGGTTGAGATCAGGTGACTGACTTGATCAATGAAGAATACTGTATTCCATTTTTTTTGCCTTGACAGACTCTTGGGTTGCTTTAGCAGTATGCTTTGGATCATTATCTGTTGCACCGTGAAGTGTTGTCCAATTGGTTTTGTAGCATTTGGCCGAATATGAGCAGAGCGTACAGCCCTGTACTTGTCAGAATTCATCCTGCTGCTTCCATCAGCAGTCACATCTTCAATAAAAATTACTTCCACCAATGCATAATGTGGTGTGCTTTGGCTCATAAGTCAATCCTTTTCTTCTCCATACTTTTCTCTTCCCATCATTCTGGTACAAGTTTATCTCAGTTTTATCTGTCGATAGAATTTTTTTCTAGACCTGCGCAGGCTCTTGTAGATGTTTTTCTTGGCAAAATCTATCTTGGCCTTCTTTCTTCACTGGTTTACACCTTGTTGTAAACCCCCTGTCTTTACATTCATGAAATTGTCTCATGCTGGAGACTTTCAAAATGTTATATTTAATTCTTTGAGATTGTTCTCGACTTGGCTAGATGTTGTGAAAGGTTCTTCTTAATCAAGTAAAGAATTCTGCAATCATCCACTGTGTTCTTCCATGCCTTTTGGTGTTGCTGAGCTGACCAGTGCATTCCTTCTTTAAGAATGTCCATATATTTGTTTTGGACACTCCAAATGCTTTTGTTATCTCAGTGACAGTTTAATTTGAAGTTTTCAGTTTAGTAATAGAGGGAACAGGTAATGAAACAACATACAGCTTCATTACTTTTGAGCCTCTGAAAATAGGGGACTATGTATAAAAATGGCTGAATTCCTAAATATTTAGTGAAATTCTTTTGTCAAACCACTTGAAATGAAGCTAAAAGTCAAAATAAAGTCAAAGTGTGCACTTCAGTCACATGTTGACTGATTTCAAACCCCCTGTGATGGTGCACAGAGGCAAACTTATAAAAAATTGTGTCATTGTCCAAATACTTATCAACCTAATTGTAGCTGCCTGCTGTGGCTAGAGATTACCGACCCAAACAGCAAATATGAATGCTGTACAACTTAAACAACCACCCGAAAAATTTTAAACAGCTCTGACTCTCTGAGGGGGATCTCTGGAGCCCAGTGATAGTTTGTTGTGGGTCTCTCTGTGCATTTTTTGTGTCATTTAGCACATTGTTTATGTAAAGCTAATTGTTAGTGCCCCTTTAAAGTGAACCAAACACCTGGTTTGATCTCTCTAGCGTTGATAGTTTGTGAAAAATATTAAATACATTATATCCAAAGACAACTGGGATGTCTGCAGAAATCTGGAGATGCCAGCCAGGCAAACATGAGACAATAAAACTAACCCAAAACACGAGCTGAAGGGACAGTTGATGTTTATAAAACATGATTTGAAGTCTTATTTTCACCCAAACCACTCACTTATAGATCTAAAGCTCATCTTAAACCCAATTTATTGTAAACTTTAACCATAGTCCTTATATCCTCAGCAGGGTGATTGATCAGATGATCTTTCTGTTATTATGAGGATGGCTCCAGGGCCAAAGGAATAATCTACTGACCCACTGCCCCCCTCCCCTATCTGTCTGACTGACTTCCTGTTCCCATCTACCCAGAAAGTCCAGCCATTAGAGAAGAAAAACATACTTTGTTTTTATATGACATTAAAAGCAGCCGGTCCTGTCACAGCATTGCCGTGTGTGCTACCTTGTTGGATAGGGAAATTGGATCTAGACTTGAGAGGGGAGTGTAATGCGGTTAAAGGCGTCATGAAAAGCCAGCTGTAACAGGATTTCATCTTCCGTGGAGCTTCAACTGACTGCTGCCGTGAGGCGAGTCATTAGGAAAAATCTGTGTGTGTGTGTGTGTGTGTGTGTACATTGGTCTTCCTCTTTGCTGATACTGTATGTAGGTGTTTATAGTTTTTTCTTCTGAGTTGGTGATTGTGGTGCACAGGGGGAAGTACATGTCAGAATCAGTGCTCAGTCATACCAGGAAATAGACTCAGCAGTATCCAAAAGTAGCCCCTAAGTTCGATAGGTGGTTAAGAAAATGGATGGATGGAGAGTTGTAAGTTTTAATGATGCAATACAATCAACAGACAGACAAATACAATTCTGTTGATGTACTCTGATTTTTTTCTTGCTACAACTGCACCTGTCAAGAGGTGAATAAGAAGCATCCGAGTAACTCTGACAAGCAGGAAACTGTGATCGCTCGATAACGACTGGGTCAGAGTTTCTCCAGACAGCAGGATCATGGGTGGGCAAGGCTCACTGAAGTCACTGGGTGCAAAGACTAGCATGTGTGATCATATCCCACAAGAGAGATCCAAAACAAACTGAAAGCCTTAATGCTGGCTATAAGAGAAAGGTGCCGAAAGGGTTTATTGCAAGGAGACTCATGCTGACCCACATCCAATGCTGAAAGCGCTTATAATGTGAATATCAGAACTGATTTGATACCTCAGGTTTCTTGCAGATCTCATCCACAGGTTCTACAGCTTTGTCAGAGTCACAAGGTGTTCTTTTGTTAGTGCCTTGACACATCAACTGCTGCAATATTAGACGTCTGGAGATGTACTGCAGAAAATATCTGCAGTGAAGGGGTTGTGAAGGGGTTGTGGTGAAGTTTGTTAGCCAGGATGCTGCTGTTTGTGCATGTAAGCTTTGTGTTTTACACTTTGTTTCGCTTGGATTTGACTCATTGATTCATCTTGTTTGCACTTGCCTTTTACTTTTGCTTTCACTTCTGCTAGTTAGATTTAGGCACTACAAACTGAGCAGTTAGGAAAGGGCTGTGGTTTGGATTAAAAGATGCCCTTTCACAACATTAATCCTGTATGCTAAAAAATTACACAGAGGGTATTTAATTGCAATGCAAAGGAATCTTTTTCAAACATCTATTTTTAACAAATTGGGAAGGAGAACCACATCTCATTATTGCCACAATTTGTTGTGGCGTGGTACTAATGCCAAAGGAAACCTTGTGCACACCTGTAAGACCCCAGGGGCCCCAGGGCCTAGACAAAACAGCAGTAGTTGGTTCAATGGGACTGACAATAGGCTGCAATAGATATGAGGATGCACTGCAGGAAAAAAGGTGAGCCAGCAAAGTCATTGTGATGTGGTGATGTTAAATTAGATACTGCCATTCTTACTTTGACACATGTATCAAAGGGCTAAACATTATAGCATTGCAAAGGTATTCCATGATAAGAATGGGCTCTTTAAGCACGATAAGCTCTGCCACTCTGCAAAAATTTGAACATTAATGGTTCAGAAAGATTTCAAGGTGTTGATCTGACTTCCAAATTCCCCTAATATCAGTGTGATAATCTGTGGAATTTGCTGGAAAAAGAGATGTGATCCATGGAGGCCCCTGCATCATTTGAAGGATCTGCTACTAACATCTTGGTGCCTGATACCACAGACACCTTCAGAGGTCATGTGGAGTCCATGTCCTGGTAGTCACGGCTGTTTCGGCAGAATGAGGGAAACTTAAGCCCCTGTCACACCGTGACGATTTAACAAATGTAGGAAAAAATCTGCAAATATGCAGGCCTACGACGATTAAGTTCTAGGTAAGTTTTGTATAAGTTTAGAGCATGCTGAAGTAAGCCGGTATATGTCGTAGTACGTCGAGATCGCTGGAAAATTTTGAGCATGCACAAAATCTCAGACGTTTGCCAGCGAATGGCTCATACGTCCCACATACTAGGATTCCAGGTGGGGATACAAGTCCCTCTTACCATGGAGGGTTGTGTCAGGGAGGGCATCTGGTGTATAACCTCTGCCAAATTACCCATGCAGATTAATCCGCTGTGGAGAATACAAGGGAGCAGCCAAAAGGTACATTGAGTAATATGCAGATAACAACAAAACAGTGAACTTTACTTTGGTCTTGCATTTTTTGTAGTTTAGTCCTGCTTATTGTCGTATTTTTACTCATCAGAGCCTCCCTTTGTTGCTTTCAGTTCCCCAGTGTTTTCCCTGATGTATTCTTGTCTGACGTCAAGTTTGCTGTTGTGTCATATTCTGTCTTGTTTTCCGTTCCTGTTTTATTTTGAAACCCATTGAGTCTTGTGCATCTATATTCAATTTACTTCCTGCCCCTGATTGTTGCCACTTGCGTTCCTCTCCCTCCTGTTTCTCATTTGCTCATTAGTCTGTGTGCATTTAAGCTCTGTGTGTTTTCAATTCTTCACGTCGTCTCTCTAGTGTGGGTCCCCTACCCGTGATTGTTGCCTAGCCATTTGTAGTTTGATTTAGCACTACAGATTTCTGTTCTTTGTTTATCGGCAAAATAAAGCCTGTTTTAGTTAGATCCTCCTGTCTTCGAGTCCTGCATTTGGGTCCACCTCGGCACACTCACACGATGGTTCACGACAGAATGACGCAACCAAAAATGGACCCAGCGGACT